>OY292404.1:23630376-23824345 GCA_958496205.1 Idaea biselata | reverse complement strand
TATGTCACAATCGAAATTAAATTAGATTAGATTAAAACCAAATTATAATAAAACTAAATTAAAACGTAAAAATTCCTATAGTTTCTCGCCCATCATTACCCTCATCCACCGATTTTGTATGGGGCAATCATACCGGGCAACAATCATCTGCAGGATGCCGTTGCAGCCGCCGCGCGTCCGCTGTAGTAACGAAGCGACTTTCATACGCACGATTGCATGAAAGTCACTCGTGTGCGCTTCAGCAAACATCGGCGATGCTCTACAAAAGCGAGGCAATCGCATCAGCATCCTGAAAATATCGTTGTACTGGATCCGTAGATCCCTGGCAGCCCGGCGAGTGTGGTTTAGCCAAAGGCTGCTCGAGTAGAAGGACTGGCAGTAAGCCTTAAAAAGAGTGATTTTCACTTCTCTCGAGCAGCGTGCAAACCTTCGCGCGATCATATTTCCCCGGACTGCCAGCGCTCTACGTTCCCTCTCAATGTCTTGATCATCATGAAAAGCCTCATTGACAATATGTCCCAAATACTTAAAACTACTTACCCTATCTAAGGCCGCACCATTTAGCATAATAGGCGGAACATGGACTGGTTCTGCTTTCCCACTTTTAAATATGAGTAATTCACTCTTTTTTGAGTTGTAACTTAGTCCATGGTCCGCAGCATACGCCTCACAAATTGCAACTAGCTTACGTATCGACCCGACCGACGGTCCCAGCAGCACCATATCATCCGCGTAACTAATGTTATTGACACTCACGCCATCTATGATGCATCCCGTATGTGTGCTGCTGAGCTCGTCGATGAGGTCGTTCACATATAGATTAAACAGCAGAGGAGAGGTGATCCCGCCCTGCCGTACCCCACATTCCATGCCAAACGCATCTGAGAGCTCACCAGCCCACCGGACCTGATTTTGCTGACCACCATACCAGGCTCTTAGCAGAGAAACCACCTCCGGCGGTACACCCGCTCCCCACACCTTGTTCCACAGCTTATCATAGCTTACGGTATCAAAAGCCCTGGACAAGTCGAGGAAGCAGGCATAAATTGGCGTCCCCCTATCCGTGTAGTACCTGACAGCCTGCTTAAGGCACAGTATCGCACTCTCTGTTGATAGTCCAGTCCGAAATCCGAACTGAGCATCATGCAGTTCAACGTGCTCTAGCAACACATCGTTAAGCAAGCTGTCAAGAACCTTGGCAATTACAGTTGCTAGAGAAATAGGACGGTAATTGCTCTAGTGCTTTTACTAGTGGATCAACGAAAAGAAGAAGAAGTTATTGAGGGTTTTGGATCTATAAAATGCTTTATCTGTCTGACGGACTGAGGGACCAACGCAAAGAAAAAGAAGTTATCGAGGGTTTTTCTTCTGTTTTCGCGTTTTGGATTGTAATTAAACTCAATGTTCCGGTTTTAATCGCGTTGCTTTTGTTATATTAAGCGTTTTATCAATGTCCGACGTTCCTAGAACTTTATAGACATCTTCCTCAGGGGTAGACCCTGAGGGAGAGATCGGTCTGAGAGGACAACTCTCATTAACATCGGATCAGCGGTTGTGACAAAGTTACTGACAGACAGAGTTACTGACGCATTTACAATATTAGTAAGGATGATCGTACCTCAGGCGCGCGGTAGTACCGCGTGACGACGTAGGGTGTCATCATGAAGGTGGTCCCGGCGGTACGCGCGAGGCCAAAGTCCAGGATCTTGAGGGTGCAGTCACTCTTCACTACTATGTTGGATGGCTTCAGGTCCTACAACACAACACGAGGGGTTTTAACAACTAAATGCAGTTTCAGAGACTGAATGATCAAGGTCTGCCAGAGTCAAACTGTGAAAGGAGGAATGTTCCCCTCCCTCATATTTCCTGGACCCTGCAGTCTGTCCTGGCCAGAGTGGAAGTCACGCGATAGACTTATAGTTGGTTGCTGGTAGGGAAACCTGGCAAGATGGGTGTGATTGGTCGGACTCAGTGTGACTGTGTAGAGCTCCCGAACAAACTTCCCTTCTTGTCCTTCTTGAATGCGCCTCCAGCCCTAATACTTGTAATAACAGTGCCAATAAGCAACTCCTGGCGCGGTCATTACTAAGATGGGTGACCTATAATGTGTGTGAAAAAAAAACATTTTCTCAAGCTTCTCCATGCCTCGGAAGGTACGTTAAGCAGTTGGTTACAGTTGTTATCTCTGATAGCAGTTAAGGCGACCTTAAAACTAACACTAGGTGAGCCACACCACTACACTAAAAGAAGAAAAAGAACTTACCCGATGTATAATCCCAGCTAAATGCAAATGCTTGATGCCGCACAGCATCTGGTACAAGAGATACGACATGCGCTCGTGGTCGAGATCCATCTGGATCACCTGGCAGAGGTTCGCGTCCATCAGCTCCATCACCAGGTACACATCCTGGAACTCCTCGAGGCTCCGCTGAGGCGTGAACGCGTTTAGGAGACCGATTATCTGGAACATGTTTGGGTAACTAGTTAGAAATTTAACACTAACAAGAAAATAAATTGTTACATATGTATACGTATCCCCGCTACCCTGATCGCTCTGTAGGCTATTCAAATAAAGCCGTGTGTTACTAGACATAGCGTGTTTCACTCGCCTTCTCCGATCTATCACTGGCGACGAGGATGGGATCAACTGTCTAGCTACCCGTTCTTCAGATACAGACTGGCGACAGACAGACAGATGGACAAAACGGAGTCTTAGTAACAGGGTCCGAAATTCCGGTAGTCCACGAACTATCCCAGACGAAATGTTTAAGAGGATAGTCTCCATTTTCTTTCTCCATACAAACGTAGTTTACATTTTCCTCCCTGGATAAAGACATTAGAGCAAATATGTTTATGCCATAAAACCTATATGTGTCATGACAATGCATATACCTTTTTATTTTTTTTTATTTTCTAATTAAAATAATAATAAAAAATATAAAAATAATAAAATTAAAAAATAAAAAGGTAGATGCATAGTCATGACAGATATAAGTTTTATGGCATAAACATATTTGCTCGAATGTCTTTATCCAGGGAGGAAAATTTAAACTACGTTTGTATGGAGAAAGAAAATGGAGACTATATATTGATTTTAGATTCGGTCGAATTCAAAGATCGTATTTACTTTTAAATTATGTTCGGTAATTGGTTCGGATAATACTTTGCAATACTCTGCTACATTATATTAAAATGTGCATTAAAAAAATAAATAAAAAAAAACGTTTATTACCAAAAAGGATTACAAAAGGTTATTAAAATAAACAGCAGCACTCAAACTAGGAACAAGTCCTGTATCTCGAGGATCTAAATTAAATTAAAAGGGGCTTCTGCGTGTAATATTTTGACTCCATGACTCCAAGGCGGGCGCCTTCTAAAAGTCCGGGGCTTCATACCACCCATTCATTAATGTTTGAAAAAATAACGGCCCTGGGACACCAAAATTAATAAGAGAGGTATAAAATCCTAAGTCGAGTTTCCGCTCGCATAAAAACCATGAATATTCAACAGATTTTTACAACATAACGAGTCATATTACGTTGTAACTCGAGTCTTCAAGTCGGACACAGCTTGCAATAAAATAGGAAATGTCCCACGTTGGGCGCCATTAAGGGCACGTGGCGTTTGGACGCTGATCTCACATTTTATTATGGGTTTTATATCTGAGGAAGGACGAGGTTTTATGCTAAATGAGGTTGCTTAAACGCGCTTATTCACACAGATTTTGTATAATAGTATTAGAAATAGAAACACCTGACACATGAGGAGAAGGTCGAAATAAAAACAAAGGGACAAGGAAGTGATCTTATAAGGGTTCTTTTTTTTTCGGGGTTCGAAAAACAGAAAACGTCGACTTTATATTCCATTCATCCTAAAGATTAAGCACTGAACCTTTTTCTTCTTCTTAGTCATGGGCTTCTGCTCGTTATAAAGCTGCAATTAATTGTGAGGTATATATGTTTCCAAGTTTGACGATTATTGTACGGTAGAGAGGACTCTAGGGCGGGGATACAGAGATATTATCAAGTGATCATGACATTTACAGATTTATTACTTTCAACGTTAATGTTTTGCCTAGCATCGAAAAGAGGATGGTAAAAGTAACTCCAGTTGAATAAGGAGGTAATCCGCGAGGTAATAACTAAACCAAACGGACAGTCATTCAGATTTAGTTTGCTTTAAGTTAGGTACTTAAAACTAACACTAAAGCCTCTAATACCGCTAAGCTAACATTATGCATTATGCAGCTCAACTCTTCTAAAACAAAGTTGTAAACTTACATTTTTATGATTAACGAGTTTCATAAGTTTGAACTCTCTGTACGCTCGCTTCGCGTGCGTGACGTTCTGAAACGGCCGCGACAACTTCTTGATCGCGACATTCTGTTGTGTTACCGTGTCGTATGCAGCACTGGAACATGGGAAACAAGTTACATTAACACACTTTTTAAACTTACACGATTTCCGTCCATCATCATCAGTCTCCTCGGGACCACGGCCGGTATAACCCGTTTGCCGAAACGTCAAGGTAATTAAAAACAATGATTTTGGCCCGTGTCTGATTAAAATGAATTTACATTAATAATACATTTCTTAAGCTAAGCGTCCACCTATCGGCATCGTACGCACCGGACGGAGCGCATCAAACGGATCGTAATATTTTTGTACAGAACGTAGCAGATTCGAGCGATCCGTACAATGCGGATTGGTGGACGCACTTCTGTGACTTTCTATACCAAGAATATTACAATCCGAATGAAACGATGCGTCCGGTGCGTATGACTTACACGATTCCTGCAGACATATTTTTGAACTACCGCGCACCTTTCGTATACGAATGGGTTTTCTAACGGTTCAAAAATACTCCTCCTGTCCGTTATCATTATTAGAACTACCGGTGTAGATCGCGTTGTAGATAATTTTAGATTTAAATTACCTCGACGTTTCGAAGCGAATTGACAGTCTACTCGCGATCATGGCCGGTGTAACCCGTGCCGAATCGTCGTGGTAATGTAAATCTAAAATTATCTACAACGCGATCTAAGCCCGTAGATAAATCAATAATCAATATTTTTTATTGAGAATTGCCAACGAAATTAGAGAAATGCATTTCACCTATTTTTTTCCGATAAATCGTTTATCATAGTTAAAAAGCTTTTGAGAACAGTTATTTTTAATAAAAAAAACCAACAGGCTAGGTTTCTCTGAAACAAATTGCTACAAAAATAAAGTTTTTCTAAACTAAAAATTGAAAAGCCATGCACCAATGACACTCTACGAGTATGTTGAACATTTAGTTTCCCAGAACCTATAAAGGTCATGGAGTAGGACAAGGTACGGTTTGAGCATGATACGAGTATAATGTGTTAAGGACATCGTCTTTGCCTGTATTTATTGTAGATGCTCTATGTGGCACAGCCTGCACTACAGCTTGAGTGTAAGCTGACATCCTTCTTTATTTAGTTAGATACAAAGACACAAATATGAATGAATGATGGTTGGTATTAGATTAGCCCGTGTTATATTTATAATTCATGCTATACGCCGCATTCATTTTTAATCCATGTATTAGTAGGTGAGTCCAAATGACATCCCAAGCGTTCCCGCCGCAAGATGGCGTCGTTCCACAAGATGGCGGCGGCGTCCTTACCACACCATCCCCTGCGCGCCCGCGCCGCGGCTCACTAGCTCTTTGTACCGGATCGGCACAGTGAACACTGTATCGCCCACGGTCACCGAGTAAAATTCTACCACCATCTCTACTGGTTGTACTACGCGATCAGCTATAAAAGAAATGTTTATTATTGTGTGTGTAGCGGACGCCTGCAGCGCGTACTAGATGGCGCCAATAGAACTAAGTCCTGAATCTCGCAAGCAACATTCCCCGTCAGAACTCGGGGTAAAACCGCCTACTCGAAGAAAGATCTTCCTTTTGAAATACATACGTGCCTTCGATTGTATCTTGCATGTTTAATTCTGCCAAATTTATGCATTCAAAACTTGGACGACGAAGCTAGCAAGTGAGATCACTATATTCCAATATGCGAGGTGTACTAATTCAGTGCAGAGACAGTGGATTGTAGAAAAGTAAATTGATCAGATAGAAAAGATAGTAAGTAGTGTATTTTATTATGCAGTTCTGTGCAGTTTCCTTGTGTACTAGTAAAGAGCCGCGGCATTTACATAGTCATACATATTATGTTCTAAATGTGTAGAAATATGTATAAGTAATTTAGAATGAAACCAGGCCAGGGTGCAGTGTATTGTATAAACTCTATATGTGCAGAGAGAATGCGTGCAAAAGGAAAATAAAAGAAATTGTAAAATTCTTGTTCATGCAAATGGTTTTAATTTGGAGCTGTGGAAATGCGAAACCCTTTTCTATTGCTTGAATGGTGTGGAAATATTACTACAACATAATATAATAGTGTATGTCTAATGATGTTGGTAACAAGCATGCACGCTACTTCTTCGTTTTAACAAGTGTATTTCGGCTATTTAACTAATGAAATATATGTTACACCTACTCCGTGTATGCACCACTCATATATACCATACACGTGTACCATACACAGTGACGTTTCACAAGGATTTTAGTCTCTATTTACAGAGCCCTCATCGTCATTTCCTATCAGGTGAGATGAGTTTGTGTTGTAAATGTAAGCATAAATAATATCTATTGTAAAAACAATATTGTTTTACTAGTTTACTGGATTACTTAGCTTAAAATGAAACTAATTTTTGTGGTTTTAATAACGTTTTTAAAATTTATAGCATTTTATTAAAGTCTTACGTTTCGTGATCTTTCAAATCACGATAAAATGATTAAAAAAAAACAACGCGATTAAAACCGGAAAAATGAGATTCATTGCAACTCGACATCGCGAAAACAGAAGAAAAGTCTACTAGGTACTTAGCTTTGTTGAATGAAATTAAGCTTATTTTTCGGTTCGTGGTATTTATTACTTTCAGCATTGTTTCAATGCTCACGGTTTCGATATCTTTACAGTACCCCTACCATGAGTTGGATCGTAAATACGTACACGTACACTGCAACATTAACAGTTTGACCTTGCGCACAGCGCGCTCGCTTTGGCCTGTTCCCTGCCGCACCGGTCGCAACTCGTCGGCCGCGCCTGCAAATTTTTTGCGTTGCGGACATTCCCAAATCGTTAACATTACGGTGTACGTATTTACGTATCAACTCACGGTAGGGATACAGGTCTCTTCTTCAGGATTGACTGAATGATGAAGGCTGAAAGTCTGGGAAATGCCCTCGACAGTGTGTAAATGTGTGATAATGAGGCAGTCGACTTACCATACGATGCCCTGTGCTCCGGAGCCGATGGGCTTGAGGTTCTGGTAACGCTTGAGTATGGTGAACCTGGTGTCTCCGACCTCGACCGTGTAGAAGTGCGGATGCCGTGGGGGGGCCGACATGACGGGCGCCGCGTGGGGCATCTACCACCCTACCTGGAACACACATTTATCATTGAACAAATTGTACACGCCATAGAAATTACTAGCTTCATTCGACAAACACGCGTAAGTCCCGATCCCGTGGGAATATCGGGATCTAAAGTAACCTATGTTACTCCTCAATTATGCAGCTTGCTATTGGTGAAATAATTTTTGAAATCAGTCTTGTAGTTTCGGAGCCTATTCGTTAGGTACAAACAAATTAATAAATCTTTCCTCTTTATAATATTAGTAAAGGTAGACAATACAAAATAAAAACATACAGAACTTAAAACAAGGTGGCATAATGGGCGGCCTTATCGCTGAAAGATATCTCTTCTAGGCAACCTTTGGATGGACGAGTAGCATATAATGGTATTGGAAGAGGACTGGGCAGGCAGACCCAGTTCTACGCATATAAGTTATAGCTTCCCCAACTGTGACCAGCAAGGGTATAAAGTGAGGGGTCCGCTGTATCGTCAGGCCACCCCCAGGGGCAACCGTCAGGCATCTGTTTTAGACAGATCGTGTCCCCAAATGCTAGATTCCGTTCTCTTAAAGGAGAGCTGCTCTTCAAGAGGACTGGGCAGTCGGCACATATCCCATCCCATAACTAAGCCAGCACCTGCGCCACAACCAGTGCAGCCACTAAGGAAGACTGGTCTTCCTTAGCTGCACCGGTCTATGTACGGGTCCACTTGGTGCTGCGACTGGATGGTAACAAGCCGCGGCAAGCAGAAATAAACCCCTTTTTGTCGCGTTCAAATTGTACCAATATACTCACTTTAAATAAATATGTTTGAGTGTAGAGGTGTTGTCCATAAATGGCTTGTAGCTATTGTCGACGCCGACGCCGGCTTCTATCACAACTTCAGTCTTGGGGCCGTTTGGAAGACTACACTAGGCGATTACGTCTGGGGACAAAGACAAACAACAATATAATAGTACAAGGGCATAGTCGACAGTTTGGCAACGTTTGGCAAGCGAAGGCGCGGGTTCAAGTCTTTTATAAATCAAACAATTTAAAGAACTTCACAATAACGTTTCTTCTTTATCACTTAATCTAGTACATAATATCTCAATGCCTTGCATTAGGTTATATCAAAAAGAGATAAATAAAGCCATTGAAGAAGGGACCTGTAAAAGTCTCGAAACGTTGAGCGTTGAAACAAAGCTAAAAGTAATAAACACAACGCGATTAAAACCAAAATAGTAGATTGTATACCAAGGGAGAAAAGACTATTTTTACGGCGAGAGTGTTTTTTGAATCTAGAGAGGAGCGAGGGATTCTTTAGTAGAATCCTGAGCGAATCGAGGGATTCAAAGTATTTCACTCGAGCGAAAAATAGTGTTTGCTCCCGAGGTGAACATTCTACTTTTCATCACCCTCCATGAGAAAATGAGTAACGTACTTTGACCATTGTTCCCGTCTGACAGTAACTACCAATTTTTATCAAAACCTGCCTTCTTCTACCAAACTACCATTTTCTACCAATACCTACCATTTTTCACAAAACCTACCAATTTCTACCAACGTAACCATTTCTTACCAAAACCTACCATTTTCTACCAAAACCCTTATTTTACCAATATTCTAATTGTACGGTCGAACACCCATCCCTCACCTATCAGACACATGTGTTGCTTAACCTGCTCGGTCTATCACCCATCACTTACCTATCAGACACGCAGTACGGCGATAGAAACTCTTTGTTAATTGAAACTTTTTAAAAATATTCACATTCCAAATTCAAATCTCATTATTGCCCTGCTAACAGGGACTCCGGGTAATAAACGCCATGATGTCATAATGTGCTAGGAGCCAGATGGAAAGAGTGTCAAAATGTACTTATGTCAATAACTATTATAACGATATAATGCAGGAATGCAGTGACGACAGAAATCATAAATGCAATTTTGTATGAGTGTCAAAATGTACAAATGTTGGAATGCAGTGATGCCAGAAATCACGCAATATTGATTTGATGAGAAAATGTATACATCGATTAAATGTGATCGAATATGACTTAAATCCCCATCAAACTATCTTCCATCCCTTCATTTGAAACGAAACTCAGACAAGTTACCACTGAGTCACCGTTCGCTTCTCGTTGTTGAATATTTAGCAAACCTCTTTAGTGAATATCTAATCTTTTTAGCACAACAAGCACTTCATCTCATACACAATGAAGAATAACTACTTCAGAGTATGTCATTGTCAATGTTATACAGGGTGTTTGGTGGAGGGTTAGACAAACTTGGTTTGCGTGTAGGTGGACCTATTTGTAAAAAACAATTTGAAGGAAAATACCTAACTCTTCACAAAAAAAATCTCATTATTTTGGATTAACAATGCTTTCGATAGATCAAGGATACATCTGGGACTATATAAAAATAAAATAAAAAGTTGAAGTGAAAACATGTACATTCAGTCATGTGTACATTGTGACAATTGGCCATTTTATCTTCAATGTTTTTGGTCACGTGTACATTGTGACAATTGGCCATTTTGTCGTGAGGATTTTGTACATTTTGACACTCTTCCCATCTGGCTCCTAGCACATTATGACATCATGGCGTTTATTACCCGGAGTCCTAACAGGGCAATAATGAGCTATGAAAATGCCTGCTAGGAACATCGCCAGCAAAGCGCTACTTCATGCCCTGTTTACAGGGATTAGACTAGCTCTTTTCGAATAGATGGGATGAAAAAGTCTTTAATATCAATACAACATCGCGAAAACGGAAGAAAAATCTAAGAGATACATAATAAAACAATATAACCCAATTTCATAATATTATCCGACATTACATTTCTTTGTTTACTTCGTACAGTCAATATTTGTCTACACCGAAAAGCTTCATTTTTATAACAAAGGTTATACCAGTAATTTATATACGTAAGTGTAACACTAAAATGCCTCTACTTATAAAGATTTATTATCTACTTACAAAATGGCTATTTGAATGTGGTTCCCGTAATGGGAGGCATAAAAATGTAGCATTGTACAAACAAATGTAGGTAAAATATATTGTCCACTATTTTATGGATTTGTTATTTTGGCTTTAACATACTTCTTGTTCGTCAAAATATTTAAGGGGTATTTACGAGTTAAGCTTAAAATCTCTGTCGGGTTCATCATAAATTGTTTATCATTTCATGACGGAATGTTTTTGATTTTTTTGTATACCTTTGGATTGTAGGTGTGACAGACAAAACTTCTAATTGTTTCAAGCCACCTAAGATAAAAAAAACCCGGCAAGTGCGAAACTCGCGCACGAAGGGTTCCGTACCACTATCACAATTGGGTACCGAACCCTAAACTCGTTTACCAATTTTAAAATTTGATAGGTAAATGTGACATATTTAGCTTCGATTCTCACTTCCATCATACGACCACACCACGAAAAAAAAAATGAAAAAAAAAAAAAAAACTTTGGCACAAAGACAATCTGAAACTTATAATTATGAAACTCTTTGGTAAGTGAAGGCAGACTGGTATATTTCACAGATAGGGCAGCCATTTTGAATTTCATGACCTACTCGATTCGATGTTTTTGAAACACGTTTGTTGTATGGGAGCCCCCTTAAATATTTGTTTTAATTTGTTTTTAGTATTTGATGTTGTAGCGGCAACCGAAATACATCTTATGTGAAAATTTCAACCGTCTAGCTATTACGGTTCATGAGATACAGCCTGGTGACAGACGGACAGACGGACAGACGGACAGACGGACAGACGGACAGACGGACAGACGGACAGACGGACAGACGGACAGACGGACAGACGGACAGACGGACAGACGGACAGACGGACAGACGGACAGACGGACAGACGGACAGACGGACAGACGGACAGACGGACAGACGGACAGACGGACAGACGGACAGACGGACGGACGGACAGACAGCGAAGTCTCAGTAATAGGGTCCCGTTTTTACCCCTTTGGTACGGAACCCTAAAAATGACTGTTTTGGTCAAAATGTGGACACCCTTCGTCATATTTGTCTGGAAACTGCACTTAAATGAAGGAAACAATGTCACATACAATCCATTAAAACAGCAACAACAACATTATGTTCCGAAATAACTAACAATTTCTAACCAAACTACAATAAGCAATCAACAGCAATTCTCCGCATAAATCGTAATTTTTAACCGACTTCCAAAAAAGGAGGAGGTTCTCAATTCGTCGCGTAACATATTTTTTGTTTTTTTTTTAGGTTTGATTACTCGAAGACGGCTTAACCGATGGAGATATTTATATATTTTTTTTTTAATTGAAAGGCGAGATGGTCCCATAAATGGTCAGGATCTGATGAGGATCTTACAATGTCACCTACAAATCGTCATTTTTTCGATTGAACAGCTCAAGAGTATCTCGAACAAAAGACGATTTATACACAGAATTGATATTCGTCGATTATTCCAGTACACTCAAATCGAGCCATAGATAAATTAGCAATCCTAACACAATAGAGCTAGAAGTTGGAATCCAAGAATAGTTTGACAGCGCAATAAGGTCCCAGATACGTCTGCCGGTGAAATTATGCATACATTTATTGAAAGCTCAGATGCAACCCGAGACGGGGGTGATTGTTTGCATAAATAAACAGGCTCTTCGCACTCGTATGTGTATACATACGTATCTATCGATTATTGGGATGAAAACGACTGGTATTATTATTAGGACCAGCTGTTTTAAACGCGTAAGTTCCGATCCCGTGGGAATACCGGGATGAAAAGTAGCCTATGTTACTCCTCGATAATGTAGCTTTCTTTTGCCGTGCCTTGCCGTGTAGCCCCGGCGTCGAATAAGGCAACCTCATCTCATCCCGTGGGTGTCGTAAGAGGCGACTAAGGGATCTGAGGGAGACTAGCAAACCTTAAGTTCTCTCCGCGCGCTGGCGGATAAACTGCTTGGTCCCTAGGAGGGTTGGTGTCAGGCAGGCGCCTGACACAACCCTCCTAGGCCGGCCGTAAAAATATTGCCAAATCTAATTGCATGGCATTCGTTTTCTTGGGTTTTTATTCAGAACTAGAATATATAAAACTAAAATCACATCACTTATAACCTTCTTTAAGTCTTTACCATTCGTTGGTTGCCTGGAAGAGATCGCCCATAAGCGATTGTACCACTTTTGTTTTCAGTTTTTCGTTCTATAATTTGCTCTAATTTTTGTGTTTGGTAAAATAAACCGTTAATCTATATTTACGGCCTATTTATACATGGCAACGACAACATTTGGACTTTTAAAGGTAAAAACCTGAAGGAGAACTCTCTTTTTCCCGCTAAAGGCAAAATTTCAAAGTGGCACCGAGCGGCGAGGCCATGCAGCCGGATGGAAATGTCAAGTGGAAGCTCTGAAGTGGGCTATACATGGATATAGGCGAGCGACACATACAGCTCACAACTCAACGTTTTTAACTTTTATATTTACTACTTACGGAGAATCCGCAAGAAAACAGACGTGTTTTGGAACGGACACTATCGCTAACTAACTATATCTCAAGTTTTTGATCGTAAATATTATAGGTTTTTTGGGTGTTGGCACCATTGATGACCAATAGACAAGGGTCTATGGTCACAGGCCCACAGGTCTGTATATGGTTATCAATAGTGCTAACACCCAAAACCATAAAATATTTTCGATAGTGTCAATAAATAATGCAGGACGTTGCCCACAGCGCAATCTAGCCACAAATTAAGCAACTAGGCTTGTACTATGGGTACTAGACAACGGATTATACTACAATGACTTCTTTTTTTGTTGTAAATATACAAACAAATGATACACGATAGAAAACACCCAAAACCAGAAACAAGCATTAATGTTCCAGGCGGGAATCGAACCCGTAAACTTCTGCGTTGCAGTCGGGTATTCGCTCAACGCGCCCAGTAGCCCAGTAAATACTTAATTATAGTGTACTCAGAGTTTAGTAGCCCATTCTCTTGCTTCAATTACTTCACAACAAAACGCTTGACATATTTCTATGAAACTTCGTAGCATGTGGGTGAAAGCGCGCGTGCCAGCACCCACCCTACATTTCCACTCCACACTCGTAACGCCATTGTGCCATTTGTACTCGAACCCCCATTCAAAACGCTACCCCGTACCTACCCGGTGACATTTTAAACACAATGCGTGTCCCATTTTGAGACAAGGTGCAATCGTCTTATTAGGGCATACAATTTAAATATTAACCGACGACCTCAGTGGCGCGTCAGAGGGCTCGACTGCAATGCTGGAGGTTGCGGGTTCGATTCCTGTGAGTGCAAGTATTTATGCTTAAAAATCAATATTTGTATCTGGTCTGGGTGTTTTCTATGTATCATATTTGTATGTATTTACAAAAAAAAGTATTTATAATATGTAGTTTATCCGTTGTTTAGTCCCATAGTACAAGCCTAGTGCTTAGTTTGGGGCTAGATTGAGCTGCGTGTAACGTCGTACAATATTTGTTTTATTTTATTTATTAACCCTCGACGGAAAAGGGGGTTTTACATTGAGATTTTATGTACTAGTACCAGAGTGAGCATCGCTGTTACGGTGAAGGAAACATCGTGAGGAAACCGATGTCCTAGGACTCACCTCGGTCTGAAGGCATGGGACATTAGCTAATCCTGAGTAGGCTCCCGTGGCGTCTTACTGCCTAACTAAGGAGGATTCTTTGGGCTGTAATGATGTGTAGTGACACATCATTACAGCCCAAAGAATCTGGAAGTTTATGGACTCAAAGGGAGGGGATTAGTAATCCTACTAATATTATAAAGCTGATAGTATGTATGTGTGTGTGTTTGTTACTCAATCACGTAAAAACCGCTTAACCGATTAACACGAAACTCGTTATGTAGATAGCTGGAGACCTGGAATAACACATACGACTACTTTTTATCCCGGTATTCCCGCGGGATCAGGACTTACGCGGGTGAACCCGCAGACTGATGCTAGGTGTCGCATACCTAAAGAAACGTTTGGGAGAAGTTTTCCATTATAACTTTTGTAGTGAAAACACGAGAGCGGTTTATCGTGTGAATAAATGATGGCGTTATGACCTTCTCTAGGGTGAAATAACTCGTATAACTGTCATCCATTACCTCACCTTGCGACCGACTTAAAATTAGGTAGGTATATAAGAAAAATAAAAAAAAAATTGTCTGCGTTCTGGGGGTTTCCCGTATCATAATTTCCCTTAATTTCATTACAATTGTAGAAAATTAGCTAAATGGCAATCGAAACTTTTTTTATTTATGCGGAGAATTGTTATGTTATTAATTGCTTACTCTTGCTTGGTTGAATCAAACGGCTTAGAACGCACTGCGAATAAACGCCTGCGTTTTCCCGCAAGTGAAACCGCAAAAAAATGCAACACATAGCTTTTTATACAAGCCCACGCATTAGCGTTTTTTTATGTAACTGAATTTGCGTGTTGATACGCGGTTCTGCGTTTTCAGCTATTCGTAAACCGCTTGCGTTTAATCGCTGCGATTAAACGCCTGCGTTTTTGTGTAGATCTGAAACCGCAAAAAATGCAACACATAGCTTTCTATACAACCCCACGCATTAGGGTTTTGCGAGCCGCACTGCGTTCTAAGCCATATCTATCAATCTGGGGACTTTGATTTTATATAGATAGATAACTATACATAATAATAAATTCTTACTGCAACTCCGGCGCTATGTATCCAATACTTTCGAACTACATCAATATTTTCCAACATGGATACCCGATATGACTGTATCGGAGACATTTATTTCGAAGGCTGTATGTAGGCAGGCGAAGTATCGAGATATCGATGTTGGCAGACTGCCAGGGCTGGAGTACTATGCAGTTGTTGAATCATGTTGATTACTTTACAAATACATAGCATGTATGTTAGATAGATAGATATAAACTTTATTGTACCAAAAACTTACAAAACACTTTACAAAAACAACAACTTCTAGCTAATTTTAAAATGGTATGTTCACTACGTATAAATAACTAGCTGAGCAAAGATGCGAGTTCAATCCTCGCCGCGAGTGAATTATTGAAGATGATTTTCCTTACATATTTCTAGTAAATCTGCCGTTGATTATTTGAAAGTAATCAACACGATTCGTTGTTGTTAGTTGTTATACGCATTAGTAAATTATAAATTACAATTAGGTATGGAAACCTAAATTAATAAGTCATTAGTCTTTTAGTCATCCGTTAATAAGTAATCCGTTACACAGCGGGGCCGCCGCGCGCGTCTCATTAGGACTAAAATATTAAATTCCTAAGATGTTTAGTTCCCAAAATGTTGAATTTCTATAATGTTAAACTCCTAAAATGTTGAATTTAAAAATAGTCACAACCGAATTGAGATCCTCCTCCTTTTTTGAAGTCGGTTCAAAAAGTTGAGCCTCTCTCTGTGTTGATTTGTCAGATAATTATTTAAGGACAATATTTTCACGTTACAACTGAATTTAGAAGACAAATAGAGGATTCGTTTTAATTATAAACGCCACAAGATAATTATAGTTCTAGATTTTCAGTAAAAGCTCTCATTATTTAAATGGCAGTAGGTACGTAATGTGCTTGGTTTCGTAGACTGAGATTTTCGTAGGTTTTAATTCTCGTAGGCTTTGACCTTCGTTGACTATCGTAGGATTTGACCTTCGTAGACTTTCGTAGGCTTTAATTCTCGTAGACTATCGTAGGTTTTGACCCTCGTAGACTTAAGTAAGTTTTAACTCTCGTAGACTATCGTACGCTTTGACCCTCATAGACTTTCCTAGACTCTCGTAGACTACCGTAGGCTTGGATTTAACTATTTAACCTTGTTTAATGTTTTAAGTGACCTACAATCGCAGTATTTCTTTAAAAAAATATTTTTCCAATGTCAAAATCAAAACTGATGCAAGTCTTCAAGTATGTAAGTAGCCCGTAGTGTTCACGTTCACACTCGAGGGAACCGGTATTTGGTACGACATGGTGCCTAGAATCCTGAACATTACAAAAATTCCCGCATCTCGTCTGTCTGTCCTGAGCTTGAGGCTCCAGACTATAGACATTTTATCGGCCAATAGTTTAATCGGGATGTTAAACTATTAAAACAACAGGTTTGAAAGTACATCATAAGAAGCCCATCAAACTTAGATGTCGAACGCTATCACATGATGACCTCTGTGGGGCGTCGAGCGAATACCCGACTGCAATTTAGAAGGTTGCGTGTTCTGTTCCCGCCGAGATTGTATACTTATACGGCAAGTATTTATGCTTAAAATAAATTTATATTTTGGGTCTGGGTATGTCTCTATGTACCTATAATACCTATGAATGAAGAAAGAAAAATAAATTCAAGTATTACATCCGTTGTCTAGTCACCGTATCACAAGCTTTGTAAATTACTTTGGGGCTAGTGCTGTGTGATGTTCAAACAATATGTTGTTTTACTGATAAACAGCTCGATTAAACTATGAATGAATAAATTATTTATTGTACACACCAAATAAGGGTCCATATTGGCTCACATAAAATTCTAAGTCATATTCTTTGTCTTACTATCAATTTTTGTTCATAATTGTATTGCACTTCGCTTTATGCGGGTAGCCTGTGAGCTTTCTTCACGAAGAAGTCGTATGGGGCCCTTCGAGTCCTGTACAATAACGCCTTCAGAATGCTGTTGGGGCTGCCTCGACGTTGCAGCGCATCAGGGATGTTTGCTGAAGCCTGCACCGATTGCTTTTATGCGTCAATGCGCAAGAAGTGCACGTCCCTGGTGCGCAGAGTCAGGGCTAGCTCGAACACCATACTGAAGATGATAGGCGGCAGACTGGATTGCTCATACATGAATAGGTGCGACCGCATTCATGTTGAGTACATCCATTAGATTTTAAGATTACTAACATTAGTTTATATGATCGTGTTTTACTAACCCATTATGGATCATGTCGGTCTGAAATAAAAGTTTATTTTTTATTTATTATTTTATTTTTATAATAATCACTCTTCATAATTTTACTTTTCATACTTTTTTTATTCAGACATTTTTATTACTACCATCGGAGCTCATAACAGTTAGTGATCATAATTTTTTTATTCATACTGTTACTACCAAGAACATTTTAAAATCATAGTTTTATTTTTCAGATTTTTTTTTCTTCATAACTTTCATGATCATATTGCTATAATTCATAATGTGTTACTAAGATTATTTATATTAATAAAGGCAACTGTAACAAAACTTCATTTATGAACTACCCCATTATCAAACTCTAACGGAAATTTTCGATTGTTTTTGACTTGTGTTCTGTCGATCTTCGTAAAAACACTTATGATTAAGATACATCACGCTTTTTTTATGTATAGTATTAGGCGCTTTGGCGAGCGAGCGTAGCGAGCGTGCCGCGGCAGCGGTCTGCGTGTAATCATGTTCTAACATAAACCTAACCTATCCGAGTCGGTGTGCTCCGTGTATTTTTTTGTTCGAGTACAACGTGCGTTAAGATAACACTAGTAGGCGAAACAAATGTATGAATTTAGACATTATAATTTTCAATAATTATGGATAAAATACTTATGATTAAGAAATTTATTAAAACAAATTTAAGTAAAAACGAAATTCATAATAGTGATATTATGAATTTCAATGATTATGTATTTTAAATTTTATGTTTTAAAAAAATTATGAAGAATGATCATTATGATTTAAAATGGTATGTGAAACATTTTCGGACCTCCGATGTTAGGAGTTAAAAATTTATGTAAGACGATCCGCCCCCACCAAATAAATTACATCACAAAGAAAACATACACAACTTAAAACTAGGTGGCACAATGCGCGGCCTTATCGCTTATAGCGACCTCTTCCAGGCAACCTTTGGATGGACAAGAAGAACAATCATCAGTCGATAAAAAGTCTGTAGTCTGCGTGGGCTAGAGTTGTATTCCATACTACCTCTAAAACAACGAACATAAAATCTAGATGGAGATCCCTTTGCGTGATGAATGCTGTAGTTATCTAAAATGGTAATTTCATTCATAGAGTACGTGATACTCTATCAGGTAAGCTTAGGATTTGGTTCATGAAATGATTTGAGGTTTTAGAGTTTACTAGCTGCGCCCCGTGGTTTTGCTCGCGTAAGACCGGATACTGTAACAATATCGGGATAAAAAGTAGCCTATGTGTTAATCTATTTCTCCAGCTATCTGCATGCCAGGTTTCATCGCAATCAGTTCAGTAGTTTTTGCGTGATTGAAACACAAGCATCTTAAATTTCTTATTTATAATATCAAGCACTAGCAGCGTCCCACGGTTTCACCTGCGTAAGTCCCGATCCCGTGGGAATATCGAGATAAAAAGTAGCCTGTGTTAATCTCCAGTTTAACCTTTAGTTCCGTCTAGCCGGACATAGATCCGTGTGATGAAGCGACCTCACGTCTCTTACGGATTTTAATCACATCTGCCTGATCGGATGTACTGAACAGATTTGACTGTTAAGCTCAACCTCTGTATTATTATCTATAGAGACCGTAAATTTCCGGCTTTATGGCTATCACACATTTACTTCGTGGTGTGGCAAACAGTATGGCAAGATGCCGTTTCAATCCACACCCCCTTTTTAAGCGGTAACTTACTAAGATATACAAATTGGAAAGTCAACGGTCGTCGCCGTCGCTCCGTAACTTTGGTAATCACTGAATCAATCAGTCACCAAGTGCCTTTTCCGGAAAAAAAGTCTATTTTTTAAGGCATTTCTATGAAAGATGGGCGACTACAAGCGCCGAAGCGTACAACTACTAGGTAAACTGACATTACTCGCCATGTCACAAGTCATCATGCCTGTAGCATCTGCTTTAATTTTTGAGCAGTGTGGCCAGAGAGGTCAAAGCGTATAAATAAATTCTAGTCACATCACACAGCGCCATCTAGGTCATGGTAAGCTACTTCTTCTTCTTTTCGTGTAGTGGTGTGGCTCACCTAGTGTCAGAGTTTTCAGGTCGCAAGGCCTCTAACTTGGCCTAACGACTGCTACCAGAGATAACAACCGGGGCCAACTGCTTAACGTGCCTTTCGAGAAAGTGAGTTTTTGCCACACAAACTATCGGTCACCCATCCAAGTAATGACCAAGCCCCCGCTAAGCGTTGCTTAAGCCGCACGACCATTCAAGATCGGCAGGTGCACCTAGACCAATTACTTGCAAGTCCCGGCAAACAACTTGGAAATTTTGACGTGGAAGGGGTAAGTTCGCACAGTACATTGTACATGCGACTTCTATGAAAACTCGACTTCTGCGCATCCGCCATTTTATTTCTAGATGTTTTCCGGGACCAGTACTAAGAGTAGAAGGCAGATATAATTACTAATTCTTATTTTTTTTGTAAATACATACATAGCATACACAGATAACCCATAGCAGCATGACTCACGTCGCTCGACCCATTTTAAACAAGCTAACGAAGCAGAGAGCCCGTGACAGGTCGACACGGGGTCTGGGGAAATGAATTCAACAGCACATCCCAATGCAGTTTTGCATTTAAACCAGAATTTATACAGGCGAGATACAGCGGCGGCGTGGTTGCTATGTATTTTTGAACACACCGACCGACTGTTTAATTCAGATTTATGGATGTAGTTAGCTTATAGTTAGCTTGGATATTTTACGGCGTGACAGTAAACATTGTCTGCACTGGGGTGCACAGTGTTGCTATTGCAGTTTTAGGTTTAGAAAAAGGTTTTTTTAAGGGGTTAATGAAATTACTCGGTTGAAGGTCTGTCTTGGCTTATTTACATGCGGACGTCTCGTAGTGCGTATATCATGTGAGGTGGGGTGAAAGGCGAGACTATGTTGCATAAAATATCGTGAAATAAAAATTACATAAATATGAATACCTACCTACCTACCTACTACCTACTTACGAAAAAAAGAAAACATTAATATACACTTTTTCCCAGAGTCATCGATTATAATATCAAATACGTACCACGTATAGATGTCACTCGCTGCGCTCGGCCCGATAAAACGCGAATCGATCTAGGGCGAGGATTACCATCGTACCATTCCCGAGCCGCGCTTCCCCGGGATAAAACCCTTTGAACATTGACAAATCACAGATCCGTAGATCCCGGCTAGATGGATGGCGTTCACGACTTAGCGTGTACAAGGACGTACGTCGTACAGTTAGTATAATATAGGTGTACCAAAATCTGATGGCAAATAAAGTAGATATTTTTTTAATACAGCAATCATTAGGTAAATACCATCTTGATGCTTTAAATAAATGATTTATTATTATAAATTTCTATTTATTTTGTATGTAGCTCAAGGCTATTTTATTAAGATTTTTTTTTAAGGAAAAATACGCATTCAAAAATTGTCACGTGCGGCGAAGCTCGAACTCGCGTCTTAGGGTCGGTACCCCATTATTCAACATCGAGACATTCGATGTTGCATACCATCATCGTCTATATGACCGTTCGATACACCGTTTTCGTTGTCGTAATATCCGATGTCACGTATTCCTGCGTGCGTGCTACAGTTGGTACATTAAACGTCGATGTTGAAACTTTAACAACATTATAAATAAACAATTCTCAAAACTCGGCAATTTCTTCGAAACCCGATAAAGTTTTTCATAAATTGCGTAAACCATTGGCGAGTTCGGGGAAGTTTAAAAGTCGACCCTCCTCTTAGGGAAGCCTTCGTAAATAATTCGTGAGGACAGCTAAATATAGGCTTTACGGGGAACGGCTTTGACTGGAACCTTCCAGGAATAATGCCTTATTTATTAAACTAACAAACTTTGGTTATGTACGCGTCGGTAAAGGGACCCTTGTTGGTATTTTGTCCTCAAGTTGAAGAACTGACAACTAACGTTACGGCAACTGATGTTTTGTTTAGTTTGGTGAAATAGATGCTTATTTATTATAACTAGCTACGCCCGTAGTTTCACCCGCACGAGTTCTGATTCCGTGGAAAATTTTAATAAAACAGCTCATCATATGGTGCCAGATTGTATGGTTGTCTACATTCCAAGCTAACAAAAAACGAATAAACACAGAAATAACAAACGTGGAAGGTACATACAGGAAACAAAATAGGATATTTGCTGTCTTCCGACTGCACGGTTCAAGATGCTATGCTTAATCAGCAGAAGAAGCGTTTGTTTTACCTAGAAGGTAGGCTGACTTTCCTCAGCCTACATTCTAGGTAAAACAAACGCCGAATCCAAAACCACTGGACCGAATTTAATGAATTTTAATATGAAGATACATTGCATCTTTGGAAGTTTGGGGAGTACATAGGGTCAAGTATAATTGTAATACTTTCACGGGATTGGGAATTGCGCGAGAAATTGCGAGATGCAGCTAGTTACATATTTATTCATATATCTTAACACTATTATTAGTAAGTTACTCACCATAAGTTCCGTTTGCTCATTTTGTTTGAAAATCACAACTCCTTCGAACACCATCTGCAGACAAACAAAGTTCATAGTTAAGTATTCAGCATATCAAAATGTCGGGCCGCGGGAAAGTTTCGATAGTTTCGACGTTGTTTACAATATTGGCAAGGAATACACCTACATAGCTTAACTATTTCGAATTTCACCGACTGAATGTAGACAAAAACCGGCCAAGTCCGAGTCTGATTTGCGCACAAAGGGTTCTGCACCTTTATCACAATGAATTGGTTGGAGAGAGAGAAGCGAGCTCTTGTTTTAACCTTCTCGTAGTTCTTTTTTAAACGACTCAGATAGATTTTCGGTAAAACGTAATAAAAGCTCGTAATACCTACGAGGTAAAACGATCAACTAATCACAATAAGAGTTGGTCTGTACACCAAAATCAAGCCAATCAGAGTTAAGAAGAAGAGAAATCTCTAGGAGTTTCGCAAAAAAACTGTTTTTCAAATAATCCTATTACATTATAAGTTTAGTATACCTACCTATAACAAAATCTCAACCCGAGGCCACCGCTTTGGGCTAGGCTGATATCTTGTGAATTGAAGTGTAATAATTGCAACATAAGAATAGCTTCTAAACGATGCCGAGGGTTGCCATTATTCGATACATCGGGTTTGAGATCATTCGCCTCGGGGCGACCGCAGACTATCATGTCTGCTATCGTTCTATTGAAAAGTCTGCGTTCTCCTTTATACCATCAATAGCTGCGGGATCAAAAGTTATCAATCTAGAAAGTATATATCAATCTAGATCATCAGCTATCTGCGTACTCAGTTTTATCGTAATCGGTTCAGTAGTTTTTTGGGTGAAGGAGTAACAAACACACTCATTTACTTACTTACACACAAATGTTTACATTTATAATGTTAAGTAGGATATAATTTAGGTTATGACGACCTCAATGACGCGGTGGCCAAATGCGATGCAGAACGAGATTGTAAGTTCCTTCGCCGAGGCATAAATATTCAGATATTTTGTTTGAAACAAATAAACACATAACCCTTCTTTGCGCCGCACTGCCGGGTAGTAAAAAATAATCCGACCGGTGTAAGCAAACGGTTCCCACTGGATAGAAAGTTAGTAAAAATACTAAAACCGCAGAAGAACTTCGTGAAACACAGCGCAAACTTCTGTCTCTAGCTGTGTTATGAAAACAAGCAACATGCTAAATGAAAATTTAGACCACATTTTATGGTTTACTATCTGCTCACTGTTTATTTGTAAAAAGTCAAAGATATTATTGTTATTTGCTTCTGTAACTAAGCGCTAATTGCGGGCATAACAAATAAAATCAATTGAGCCGTAAAAAGGAAATAAGCACACCTTATTGTAGCTAGGATTCCATAATATTTTTTTTTTGTTTTAGAGTTTAATGAAGTTGATCATCAAAATCGATCGGCTCTGTACCGCCACATACAAACATAGACTGATAAACACATAACCCTTATTTGCATCGCGCAGTCGGGGAAAACACAATTAACTCGGTTTTAAATATGACAACTGTACCTAGCGTGCCCTGAAAGCCTTTGACTGAAAACCGAAAAAACTCGAGGACTGTCCTCTTAACACTCTAATACAGTATTACCAAATATGTACAACCTTTGGATATTTATTATGATTTTCCTACAACTACCTATTTCGTTATTGTTACAATTTATTTAAAGATCATTTTAAATAGATACCCAGTCAAAGCTAGGAAGAATACGAGGATCTATTTAGGCCACATTTAGACCGCGCGAGACGCGAGCGTTGCTAGGCAACCAACACCCACTTCTATGCCACTCCTACCTGACCCTCCCTCCCTAATTATTAATATTTTCTAAGAATATTTCCGAGATAATTGTGATATTTATCGAGACTACTATTGGATATTTATACCTAATTCCTAGCAATTAGTTAAACCTCCTACGTAAGCAGTAATTAATCCTGAATATCTATTAGCTGCGCCCGCGGTTTCACCCACGTAAGTCCTGATGCCGAGGGAATATTGGGATAGAACTCATTGTATTCGTACGGTAGTTGAGAGTATATTTTAAGTTTTATTTGTTATTGTGTTGTTTCTGCACTGCGTCTGTCATCGGTCTACACTCTCTCTGTCATCGAACTGGTATGTAATTATTTACGAGAATCGAGCCGCAGTTCAGTAGTTGCAATATCAGATACATATGCAAAACAAAAGTAGTCTGCGGTCTAGTATAAATCATCCTTAAATTTAAAAAAAGATGGATATATATGCAGTCTACATTAGCCCTTAGAATGAATCACACAGCTACTTATGTAGTGAGACGGGCGGTCAGCTTATTTGCGCCGTGTTCAGATGTAGGGGGAACGTCTATGCAGCGCGAGCGGTATCGGTAGCAAGTGGCAACCCTCGAAAAAAACAAACTACAAAGCAGAGCTATTTGTTGTTATTTCTCAGGGTTGCCCGCTGCAGTATTTCATTTCAATCTTCCTTTGTTTTCATTTTGATCGTCTTTTGTGTCTATTTTGTTTTGAGTCTTTTTATAAATTTAAATAATACAAGTAGGTTGACTTTCTAAGTGTTTTTCAACTTATTTGGAATACAATATTTTAAGAAATCAATATTTTTGTGAAATTTTGGGAATTTAATAATTTGGTCCTAAGATGAGAACGAACTTGGTGGAATTGGTTAACTAGCTAGGCCCCGTGGTTTATTCAGGCCATGTATAGATCCCGTGGGGTTTTTACCTCGAGCGGTGATGAAATGACTTGTCACTCTTTCCAAAACTACAAGTTTGGAGTTTTTGATTTATTCTTCTTCTTTTCTTTTCTTTTCAGTTATAGTTTTCAGCCCACCCTAAGGCCTCTAACTTGTCCTAAAGACTGCTATCAGAAATAATAACCGAGACTAACAGCTGCTTAACGTGCCGCGCCGAAGCATAGATGACCTCGAGAAAAGGAATATGAAATCCATAAAATAAATTTAAGTTTAAAGTGATACTAAAGTATTCCATAGAATAGTGGCTAGACTAGACTGAATGTGTCCTTCGACAGGTATCGATTGAGATGTTTATTCTTAGACACCTAGATATTAAATGATGTACTTCGCCAACTAAAGGGACTGACAGTCACAATACTAAAATGCTATTCAAAGTTTGAGGTTTACTTTAACAAAGCAGCTATTCTTTGTCTTTCCTCCTCATCGAGGGCTGTTCTCGGTTGCATCTCTCTCGGGAGCCCGGGCTCCGCTACATCCCATATTATTTGGGGTGTGGAGGTAAGTCATCATTGACCATACCTTCTGAAAATAGATTCGGCAACAAGTTACAGCCGGCCTGCTTGCCTGCCAGGCCTAACACCGACTCTCCTAGGGAGCAAGAAGTTTATCCGCCACTGCGTGTGGAGAACTTAAGGTTTTCTAGTCTCCTTCAGATCCTTTAGTCGCCCTCTTACGACACCTTCGGGAAGAGATGGGGTAACACAATGCCATGCCGGGGCTACACGTTTATCTTTGTTAGCCCGGTAATCTCTCCCGCAGTAGGTTAAGGGCCTCCTCTTAGAGGTGTCACGTAGTAAATTATATTAAGTTTTTAGAAATAAACCTACTGTAAAAATTTCAACTTTCTAGCTATCATGGTTCATGATGTGATACAGCTTGGTGACAGACAGACAGGTGAACGATGAAGTCTGAGGGTCCCGTTTTTATACACATTAGTTATGTATATTTCAGGCAACACTTAGTAAATTTTCATCTTTACCAAGAGTGGGCAAGACCAAATACAATTGTACACTCTCAAATGGCATCTCTAGAGTTTACACAGCGCCATCCAGCCCCATGGTAACTTACTAAGCTTGTGTTAAGCTGACTAGACAACGGATATAATACTAATATTCATTTGAGGTACACCTTCTTCTCATCCGAGCGATGCTCCCGATTGCATCCCTCGAGGGATGCAATCGGGAACATCGCTCGGGGTCCGGGTCTGGGGTCCGCTAAACGGCAATTAGATTTGGCAATGTTTTTACGGCCGGCCGCCTGCCTGACACCAACCCTCTTAGGGATCAAGCAGTTTATTTGCCACCGCGCGGGGAGAACTTAAGGTTTGCTAATCTTCCTCAGATCCCTTAGTCGCCTTTTACGACACCCACGGGATGAGATGGGGTAACCCTATTCTATGTCGGGGCTACACAGCAAATTTTAGGTACACCTAGCAAGCCTCGTTTGTCAATATTTAATGAAATATTCGTTAAATATTTCGTATTTGGCAACAGCATGTTAATTAACTCATCTCTGTCGGCTCGCAGCTCGCAACAGATACAATCTGTATGTAAATTGTCAATTTGCGAGAGACCGCGCGCCGCCATGCAGTACGCACGTCAGAAAGAATTAAACCATGCTGGACGAATGGACTGCTTTTTAAACATGTGCATAATATGAAATATCGCATGCTAGTAGCGCACCGTAGTTTCACATGCATTTCACATATTAGTGTACATACATACGTTAATCGCAAGGATTCAATGTATCATCAATCATTATTATACAATGATGCAGTAGTTTCAAAACCTAACTGTAAAAATAAAAATCAAATATCGAGATCAAAAGTAGCCTATGTTACTCCTCGATAATGTAGCTTTCTTTTGGTGAAAGAATTTTTGACTCCGTCCAGTAGTTTTTTGAGTTTATTCATTACAAAATACAAATCTTTCCTCTTTATAATATTAGTGTAGACAACAGTTTAGTAAACAATACTTATTAAAGTGTAGGAGTTTCACTAGTCATATATGATTTGAAAACACGATTTTGTCATAATTGTCAAAATTTATTACGCAGCGTACTACGTGGACGATTGGATGCGAACGCGATTGCGAAGCGATCCGATCCGGTGCGGTGCGGAAACAAGGAACAGTCGATAGCTTTTGAAGTGTCCTACGTGACCAAATGCACGTAAAGTGCGATGCGGCGCGATTCTCGACTGTTCTTTGTTTCCGCGCCGCGCCGCGCCGCATCGCGTTCGCATCCGATCGCTCACGTAGGACGCTGCGTTAGATAGTAGGCACGGATAGTAGGTAACCGACGAGTAGGTATTGATAGTAAATGGACGGTGAACCAAATGTCATTTGCATAACATCATTCGACAATCGTATCTGACGGTTGTTATCGTCCACTACATCTAATATTCAAAGTAATGCCTGACTGACCTTTAGGTATATCAACCAACCCACAGCCCAAACCGCTGCTCTTAGAGACATCAAATTTGGAGGTGGTGTTTTTATAATGTGTTGTAATCCACTAATAGCCTTATTAATAAACGTGGAGTAATGTCGTAGTAGTAGTAAGAACAGGCTTTGTCTTTTTCCGTGACTAAAATTTTCAAAGTTGACAGACAGGAACAAAAACTGGTAAACCTACTCCGCCCGTACTCCACGTTTATTAATAATGCTATATGGGTTTTGGGAAATTCCCACGGGATCGGGACATACGCATGAAAAACGGCGAGGCATAACTAGTAAAAATTACATTTTTTTTAATATTATAATTTTAGTGCATCTTCGACTGCCACTAAAATCGTCAAAATTGTAACCGTAACATTAATTTTTGGGGATTTTTCTGATGAAAATATGGTTACATGTACTACTTTACTTAAGATGCTTGTCTGCTCATAATTCCCTAAAGATCTCATCAGATCTTCACCAATTTTAAATAAAACTAACTAGAAGGCTTTTCTAATACCTTTTAATAGATAAACACACAAACAAAAAAACATCCAAATAGACAACCTCCTTTTTTGAAAGTCGGTTAAAAACGCAAGTGCAGGTGAAACAAACCTGGCTTATTTATTCTCCCGTCAAATCGATCCAATTAAAAAGTCATATTACCGGCACACAACACACAAATACACCGCGTGGTTTAACCCAGCCCGGGGCAAGCTATCGCGTTACCCGGATATCCCGGTAGTTCCCGAATTCGAGGGGCAATTTCCAATTTGTGCTGCGCCCTGAGGCTCCCTCGGTGACGCGCCCTGTTTGCAGACGAGTGCCTTTCTAGACTTATACAGTTATAGCTTTCAATATATATTAGACCGATTTAGACCCCTCCGGCCACGTTGGTAACTGAGATTCGCAACCAGTTGCCAAGGAAGACCTAACATTCTAGTTACTCAATCAGTTTCCAAAGCCGATGAGACTCTACTTAAACTTAGGGATATATTTGGAAATTCGAGGTAGTTTTCGAAAATTTAAAATATAAAGTTTACATGAAAATCAGCTGGTTCTTAAAGTTTGAGGTCATTGGACATTACAATCTAAACTTTAATTGCCTTTAATTAATAAAACAGCTGTAAAACACAAGAAAAAAAAACAAAATTTCAGCTAACATTACAGCTCTATATTTTCGAAAAACCAGTTCGAATTTCCACAAGTCGTAGAACAAAAGTTGTTCACCTAGACGTCTAGAACAACCCCCTTTTTGCCTTAATACCCCCTCCTCGGAACATCCTGTATAGCGATGATGTTGAAAATAACAGTAATTTTCACTGGTCTGAATAGCAGTTATTTTAAAAATTAACAGAATAATATAATGGATCCAAATCGTGGTTTATTTTATTCATGAAATAGATGTTACTTAGGCAGGCTTCCGCCCGCCAAGTAGGGTAAAAAAATATCTGTTAGGATCTGCCAGCACGGTCTTATTTGTATGTTTTTTTGACATTATCGTTTCAAAATTGTGTCTAAACTTAGGGAAAAGTTGCCTGGTAGTTGTGCGCCTCGGTCCTTGTCTTAGGCTTGATTCGACCAAACTAGAATAAGCAATAAATCGTCATTTTTTGTTCACTGAACAGCTTGAGAGTCTCTTGAACAAAAGACGATTTATGCGTAGAATTGGCTTATTCCAGTGTGTTGTATTTGATATTTAATGACTGATTTAGTCATAGTTTCTGATGCCACCATTCAACCGATGTGCTAACTAACGCTAGATTAAGCAAATTTACCTTTTCACAAAAATACAGTCAGTACAACTTTCTTTCATGAAAATATATCTGTCTGTCACGCTCACGCCCAAACCGCTGAACAGATTTTGATAAAGTTTGGTATAAAGATAGATGGGACCTTGAAAAAGACATAGGCTGCTTTTGATCCCGATATTTTCGCGGGATCGTTTCAACCGGGGCCCAGTTAGTATACAAACATTGACCTTGCTTTTATAAAATGAGTTTTAAGGCCAGACCTGGTTTAAACCACGATTTCGGCATAGTAAATCATGGTTTAAACCAGGTCTGGCACTTAAAACTCATTTTATAATAGCATGGATAGCCTTTATAACAGCTGCAATTTCCAAAGTTCAAAAGAAAAGAACAAATTTATTGTTACGTTGATTACGATAGGGCGATAGCAGAAACCGTGTTCAGAATTTAATAAGTTCCAACAATAATTTGTGAGTAAAATTGAGGCACTTAGCGATGAAATTAGGCCAAGTTGATTTAGGCTGGATTTCTGTATTCGTAATACGTTACATTTTAGTTATTTCTTTTTAAGAGTTCCGTACCTAAATGTTAAAAACGGGACCTTTCTACTAAGACTTTGCCCTCCGTATGTCACCAGGCTGTATCTCAAGAATCGTAATAGCTAAACGGTTGAAATTTTCACAGTTGACTTCTTACTGTTGTCGCTATAACAATAGATACTAAAAACAGAATTAAAATAAACATTTAAGTAGGGCTCCTATTCTACCATACAACAAACGTGTTTTTATTAGTTATTGTGGGAGCATAATGGGTAGGTATTTTTATATCTCTAAACACTGTTACTTGGTTGGTTAAAAATTATGTACGTATGTACCTTCGCCAAGTCAAATAAAATAATATGACGTAGTGTAATATACTAAGTGGGGCCATATCTCTTCTCTGCAACACAGATAAGTACGTCCATTTAAAGTTTACTTCCTCTAGAACAAAGGAAGCATTCAGCTCCATACATTAATTAGTCTAATCTCCAAATGCATTTCAAGCCGAATAGCTTTACAGAGCGCATTATATTTATATTTACAGAGTTAGGCTATCTAACTGCATATGCAAACTACAGAGAATACTGGCAAAAACGGGACAGAAAAATAAAAATAAATGAAAATTAAGGTTCATTTTGGTATACTTAAAAGTTTTCGCGAAAATCCAAATTTGCCCATATCTTATTATCGTGTTGACTCAGAACCTTGATTTTATTGATCAATACAAATAAAATTCAAAGTCCTGCTCCTGACTGATTGACTGAATCAACTTTATATCAACGCACAGCCTAAACCGCCCTAGAGTCATAAAATTTGGAGGGTGTTGTGTTCTTCATGATAAGAAAAGGCATTTGGAAAACCCTGCGGGATCGGGACTTACCTGAGTGAAACCGCGGGACACTGCTAGTTGAAATATTGCAAATAAGTGAAAATATATTGTATGCAAGCTTTAGTACAACATTGCATTTCTGAAACGACACAAAACTATTCACTTACAAAATAAAACACCCAAAGAAATGCATTATAAAATATCTCAAAAGACGTTTAAGTCCAATGTAAGAGAAAATGTAAAATGTCTGCAGTTTTCCGTAGAACAGGTGTCCACAATGGGAGAGTTGTCAATATTTGTGATTTATTCTAGTTTCGGAACGAGATGGGACAAAGGGGGTTCTTTGCGTTTGCACGAGGAAATGCCGATGTTCAATAAAATTGCCAGCTGTTTACAGAGTAGACGCCAGTCAATAGTGGTGTTGAATGTGGTAAACGGTAAGGAATTTGAAAATAAACTCAATTTTATTGATCTTAACCTTTTTTTTCTACATGGGATAGGCTAGCATTTGACCTCAACTCACCTGATGGGAAGCGATGATGAGGTCGACGGTGTAAAATGCTTGCCTTGCAGGCAGTGAACTTTTGCTCGCAGCTAATGTCATTTTGTTTTTACGATAGACGTTAATATATTGTCACCGCTGCAACGGCTTTTTTTTATATGTATTAGAATATGTTTGACACATCATAATATCACAATGATCTTCGGTTTTAATAAGAAATAAAATTAATATGAATAAATATGGTCATGTCTGATATAGGTTTATGACATTAACATGTTTTCTATAATATCTTTAACCGGGGAGGAAACGGTTTACTACTTTTATAAAGTTTGTATGAAGAAAAGAGTAGGTAGATTCTCTCCTTAATGTTGTGACATTTTTAGGTACTCTTAAGATATTTTGTGGACGTAAATGCATACATAGTAACACTTAAAAGAATTTTTAAAGTTAAAAGAACTGCCATTAAAAATACACCTATAAAGTCAAACTTAGAACATCCTTTTTTGATGTCAGTAAAACCCATGAATATTCAAAAGATAAAGTCTGGTAAATTCTCTTTAAAATAAGCTATTTTCATCGCTGTCCCTTAAAAGGTAAACAAAAGCTTCGCGGGCGTATCGGGTCAGTGACCTCGCTCCCTCCTACCTCCGATATAATAAACATCCTTTGAACCCGTGTATCTTCCCGCAATCTTCGTTGCACCTGTAACCCCAAGGCTATAGGGCCCATAATCCCTTAACCCGCGGGAATTGCCCAGGATTGTTCAATAGAACAAAACTGTAATTGGAGTTTTCACGCGCTGATGAACATTGAGCCATGTGTTCACAGGAGGCGGGAGTAGAAGCCACTTGCGGTTAACTGAGCAGAAGGATATAGATCAACGTCCATCGTATCTTTTCAATAGGCAATCGGAAGACGATGTCACAGGCTTTGAAACTGCTTGATCGCCAAACTACAGTACAAATAAGGAACTACTGTTCCTTATTAGTACTGTGGTTTGGCGAGTTTAGGATGCGTTTAAATCTGAGGAGTGACATTGTTCTCCCGGTGTTCTGAGTCGAAACTTTATATGGGTGTTAACTGCTAAACAAAGGGCTCCTGCCAACGATATCCACAGAGTCGGTTTTGCGCTTTCCACATCCAACGATTTCAGGATGAGGATCAGTTATTCCGACAAATTAATTAGCGTCAGTCAAAACATCACATTTATGATAATGCTTTTGGGGTTCCGTAACCAAAGGGTACAAACGGGACCCTTAGAACTGCCCGTCTGTCTGTCACCAGGCTGTATCTCATGAATCGTGATAGTTAGACAGTTGAAATTTTCACAGATAACGTATTTCTAAAAGTAGAATAAAATAAATATTAAAGTGGGCTTCCAAACAACACACGTGTTTTTTTATGACATAATCGAGAGTGTTTGCAAATTTGCGCCAATCTCTCCCTCTAGCTATAAATTATGATAATTTACCGGTTGGTAAAAGCATTTGAGACAACAAAACGCAATAACCTATGTAGAGGTGCGAGTAGCGCTTGATTCTCTTACAGATGTTGTTACTTCGAATTCGATCATCGAAAGTGAATTTGTGAGGCGGCCGGGGTGAGACGTTCTGCCTAGATAACATCATTGTACTAGGGAATAAAATTGTAAATCAATTTTAACCTCTGTTGTCTTGACTTTAGAGAATACTAGCGGCGTACTAAAGTTTTACCTGCTTAGGTCGCTATCCCGCGGAATTTTCCAAAAACCCTTTTTTAGTGGATCTACACACCACAAAGAATACACTCTCTAAATTTCACGTCTGTCGTGAAATTTAGAGAGTCTGTCGTGTCGTCGGTTTGGGTTCTATGTTGATATATAGCTCAATTATTCAGTCAGTCAGGACTTAAAATTAAATATACGTATAAGATATTGTCAACTTATAGCCGTGTAGGCTCGGCATTGAATAATGTCTCTTCCCGTGGGTGTCGTAAAATGCTACGAAGGGATCTAGGGAAGACTAGCGAAACTGTAGTTCTTCCCGCGCAGTGGCGGCGGGTAAACTACTTGTTGTCGAGGAGTTGATATTGTTGAACCGTTCCCGAAAAAAAATAACCAGAGCTAAGGCATAGTTAAAAAAATTTAGTTATAGAATAGGTTGATCATTAAACCCTTTTCGAAAATTCGAAACGTTTCAAAAACTAGCAATTACAATAAATTATGCAAACTTGCAGAAATCCTTTTACTTATTGGATTTGCGGGTAGTTCGAAACCGAAGACAACCGCAATTTTAATGAGGTTATTCAATATTGTTTGAAACTTCGTATAAAATCAGAGTGAAGTTTCCAAGTGGGTATCTACTTAGATGAAATCGTATCTTTAGGTCTATATACAAGATACAGAGTGCATTTGCATGTTCATAGTGCAGACAAATTGCAGCTTGTTTTATTTTGAGCTTTGGGAGTGCAAATGTATTATTGTTTGAGTAGGCTCTTTAACCATCGACCAGTTATGGTCTATTGTGGCAGCCTTTTATAGTATACTTGCTGAATCCCTTGGTTTCATCCCCATATGTTCCCGTGGAATTTTTCAAAAATCCTTCATAAATAACAATAAAGGTAGACAGGTCACTTTTAGCATTCAGACTGTCCAGACTACCTCTGCTAAACTACAAGAAGCTACAGTTTAATAAACAATACTTATTAAGTCGCGGATATTTCATTAGTCATGTTTGATGTGAAAACACGATTCCTAAACATCTTCTCGATAGAAAAAAATAACAAAATGCCCAAAAACTAAACTTATTTTCTAGGGGCACGGATGTATTTCAAAATGTTTCAAACATCGCAATTTTCAATTACCTATCATGGAAAGAGAAATGGGAAAACTTCTCAGCTACATTTTTAAATTCGGGGAAAAAACTAAATGTTCTTTCATAGGGTTCCGTAGTCAGCAAGGAACCCTTATAGTAGATTTTTCTTCTGTTTTCCGGATGTTGTAATGAAATTAAAGACATTTTTCGGTTTTAATCGCGTGGTGTTTATTACTTTTAGCATTGTTTCAACGCTCGACGTTTCGAGACCTTTACAGGTCCCTTCTAGACATGTAAAGACCTAGACCTAGATCTGTAAAGGTCTCAAAACATTGCAACAATGCTAAAAGTAATAAACACCACGCGATTAAAACCGAAAAGTGTCTTTAATTTCAACCCTTATTGTGTTTTATATAGGATGTATGGGGGTGCATACAAAGGGTAAAAACGGGACCAGTTTACTAGACTCTCCTGTCCCTCTGTCTGTCTGTCACCAGGCTGTATCTCATGAACCGTAATAGCTAGACAGTTGAAATGTTCCTGTTGCCGCTATAATTGTCACATTAAAACTTACGATTCAACGATAATCATTTTTCAACCATTTATATGAGATCACATGTAAAACATTATAACTTACGATTCAAACGATAATCATTTTTCAACCATTTATATGAGATCACATGTAAAACATTATAACTTACGATTCAAACGATAACAATTTTTCAATCGTTTATACGAGATCACATGTAAAACCAGGTGGCGCAGTTAGTATTGTAACAAAAGGTTCTGTCTGTTTGTAACATGATGACAATAAGGGCAGTCACACACGAGTGACTCCTCCGTATGTGTCTGCTGCGAGTATTGTCTGCGTTGCAGTATTGTCCACGCGATGTGTCATGTGCACTGTAAGTTATATCTATACCAATATTATAAAGAGGTAACGTTGGTAACATGTATGTATGTATTTTCCGGGTAATCTCTGAAAGCACTGAACCGATTCCAAAAGTTTTTCACGATTAGAAAGCTACATTATCGAGGAGTAACATTGGCTACTTTTGATCCCAATTCTTATATTCCCACGGTATCGGGACTTAAGCGGGTGAAATCGCGGGACCCTGCTAGTCTATGTATATAAAAGAAAATCGTGTTAGTTACACTATTTATAACACAAGAACAGCTGAACTGATTTAGCTGACAATTAGGACAGTAGCTTAGAACCAGTTATAAAGCTTTAAGAACACAGATAGCTGAAGACCTGGATTAACACATAGGCGACTTTTTATCCCGATATTACGGCGGGATCGGGATTTACACGGGTGGAACCGCGTGGCGCAGCTTGTTCGGATTGAAAACGGGATTAGCTAGACCTCCCGTTCACTACCCAGGCGAGCTAACCAACTGCGCCACGTGAGCTCAACCCACAGGGTTGAATACAAAGAACGCATTATTCCACCTACTGTTTACTTTAACATAAACTAAGCCCATGAAAATCAAATCAGCTAATCATGATTCTCCGGCCGTGCCACAAACAAGTGCCGACTAACTGCATCCGAACGCATGCATTATTCATAACTTCCGGCAATTTGTGCGCGAACCCTACGCGCACTTACCTACCTAGCTATGGAGATAACCATATATTTATGTAGGTATGTATATTACAGCAGAACATTTTCCAGATTGATTCTTAATAGCTAGGATCCGTTCACACAGACCGGCTCGTAGAGGAGAGCAGATTTTGTATCACGTTTAAAACAGAGTTATTGTAATAAGGTTTATTTCTACATGACACTTCTTTTATTATCGAGATTACTTGAGAGCAAACCTTGAAAGAAGTGACATGTAAAAATAAACCTTATTACAATAACTCAAAACTTTATTTTAAACGTGCTAAAAATATGCTCTTCTATCCGAGCTGGTCTGTGTGAACGGACCCTTAGAGGCGACCGTAACGGATTAGTGTCCTGTTCACTAAAGGAAACTAAAGTTAGTTAGAAACTAAACACATTTTTTCCGTTTTTATTCGCGTTGCGTGAGCTCACGTCAGGCAAGGTCTGATAAGGCTGGCATGATGAAAAGACCTCGAAACGTAGAGCATTATTAAATCTACACTATCTATCTATTTACTATTATAAAGCGGAAGCGGATTTTTTTGTTTGTTTGTTTGAACGCGCTAATCTCAGGAACCACTGGTCCGATTTGAAAAATTCTTTCGGGGTTGGATAGTCCATTTATTGAGGAAGTCTATAGGCTATTTTTAATCCCGATATTCCCACGGGATCGGGACTTATGCGGGTGTAACCGCGGGGAGCTGCTAGTAATATTATAAAGAGGAAAGATTTGTATTTTTGTATGTGTGTTTGTGTGTATGTATGTTTGTAATGAATAAACCCAAAAACTACTGGACTGATTTTAAAAATTCTTTCCCGATTAGATTTTAGTCTACTTTTACTACTTTTAGTCCCGATATTTCCACGGGATCGGGACTTACGCGGGTGAAACCGCAGGACGCAGCTAGTACCTAATATAATAAAAGCAACGCGATTAAACGAATACAATATCGTGAAAACAGAAAAAATCTATAATTATTATTAGTCGAGAAAACGACAATACTTTAAACATAATCTGAAACAGTTCTGCTCAAACTTATTATTCGGGTTTAATCGCATTTATTACTTTTAGCATTCTTTAAATGCTCAACATTTCTTTGCTATAAGAAATAAACACCACGCGATTAAAACCGAAAAATGAGTTCAATTTCAATCCAACATCGCGAAAACTGAATAAAAATCTACAGTTCTAATACATTTAAAAGTTGCCTGGAAGAAATCGGTAAGGTCGCCCCCCATTTGTACAATTTAATTTTAAACTATAAACTTTTTAAATTCACACGATTTGTAAACGTCAAACGAAATAAAATAAGACTCGGGAAAATGTAACTATGTTCATTTTAAATAATAGATATTTGGTTTCTGTGTCTGTTTCCTATGTATAATGTTGTGCAAATAAATCTATCTGTCTGTCTGTTCAACAGGCTGTATCTCATGAACCGTGATAGCTAGACTGTTAACATTTTCACAGCTGATATATTTCTATTGCCGCTATAACAACAAATACTAAATACAAAGAAAAAACATATATTTTAAGACGGGGATAGATGATAAATTATTACCTGTCCTTTTTCGGTTGAGTGGGATAGAATTGTATGAAAAAATCGACGATTTCACGTAAAGTGTACATTATTTCATCAAAGCACGATAAAGAGGACCTGAGTAATATAGTTTTATACTATGTATTAAAATATTGTCTCAGTTATACGCAAAGATTTGGAAATAAATTGATTTCAGTTGAAAATTAGACGTTGTGATTCTTTTTTAACCCCCGACGGAAAAAGAGGGGTGTTATAAGTTTGACGTGTCTGTCTGTCTGTCTGTCTGTCTCTGTGTGTGTGTATCTGTCTGTGGCATCGTAGCTCACAAACGGATGAACCGATTTCAATGTAGTTTTTTTTTGGTTGATAGGTGACTTTTGCGCGAGTGTTCTTAGCCATGTTTGATCAAAATCGGTTCAGCCGTTCATAATATATGTTGGTTGAAGCTCGGAAACAAAAAACGAATGTTTTCAAATATGCCCGAGTAGGGTATCAAATAAAAGAGCATGACAAGAATATGCATGTTTAATCAAAATCGGCTTAGCCGTTCAAAGTATATGTAGGGTCAAACTCGGAAATAAAAACCGAATGTTTTCAAATATACCCGAGTGGGGTATCAAATGAAAGGACTTAACTTTTGTGACAACAATATGCATGTTTAATCAAAATCGCTGTTATAAAAAGGGTGAAATAAAAAAATTAAATTAAAAATTTAAAAAACCCCCGACTTAAAAAATGTTCCAAGTTAAAACAAAACTAAACTTTAAAAAGGCAAAAATAATAAGCCGAAAACAAATTTCATGTTTCTGAGTAGGTATGTGGTAGGTACCTTACGGTCCCGCGTCGGGGGACGCGGGAACGTTAGTTACTATAAGCACGGGTCGGTTACCATCAACTTCTGTGACACATTATTTTTGCCTTTTTAAAGTTTAGTTTTGTTTTAACTTGGAACATTTTTTAAGTCGGGGGTTTTTTAAATTTTAAATTTAATGTTTTTTATTGTTTAAAATGTAAAATTTCATGTTTTTAGTATGAAGAGGACATTTAAAGTGTAATGGTAATCTATAAACAAAAATAACAGTTTATTTGTGGCTTGTTTCGGCGTGAAAAAAAAAAATCTACAATCGTCATTTCACATGAGTCGCGCCCTTAAACATTTTTCGTAGCGATAAAAACCATGTTAGTCCAAAACCCCATAACCGCCCCATTTTCAAAATACAGTTGAGATTTTATATCTCTGATTAGACCACTAAGCAGTTTTCCATGTAAGGATCAAACAAACGTCAAATTTATGGTTTGAATCGCGGGGGCGTAGAGCCGGAGCTATTTGAACGTAATGTCGACCCCGGAGCCCGGAGTTAGGGTTAATAAATTAGAAGTCGCGCCAACAAATGCATAAGCCATGTCCCGTTCGTTGTTTGTTACCTTTTCTAATTTGAAACAGTTATTTTCAAACCATTGCAAAAATTAAATGGAATATGTGGTATAAATATACGCAAGGTGTGGGGCGTTTTGAAGCGACGATTTGGGAAAGTGGAGACTTTGCTTTTTATTTTAATTAAATACTAATAATCTAAGTATAGGTACTAATATTATAAAGAGGTAACGTTGCTGGTAACAATTATCTATCTATTTTACTATTATAAAGCGGAAGAGTTTGTTGTTTTCTTTTGTTTGTTTGAACGCGCTAATCTCAGGAACCGCTGAACCGATTTGAAAAATTCTCTCAGTGTTGGATAGTCCATTTATTAAGGAAGGCTATAGGCTACTTTTGATCCTGATATTCCCACGGAATCGGGACTTACGCTGGTGAAACCGCGGGGCGCTGCTAGTCTATTACTATTATAAAGCGGAACAGTTTGTTTGTTTTTTTGTTTGTTTGTTTGAACGCGCTAATCTCAGGAACCGCTGAACCGATTTGAAAAATTCTTTCAGTGTTGGATAGTCCATTTATTAAGGAAGGCTATAGGCTACTTTTGATCCTGATATTCCCACGGAATCGGGACTTACGCTGGTGAAACCGCGGGGCGCTGCTAGTCTATTACTATTATAAAGCGGAACAGTTTGTTTGTTTTTTTGTTTGTTTGTTTGAACGCGCTTATCTCAGGAACCGCTGGTCCGATTTGAAAAATTCTTTCGGTGTTGGATAGTCCATTTATTGAGGACGGCTATAGGCTACTTTTGATCCCGATATTCCCACGGGATCGGGACTTATGCGGGTGAAACCGCGTGGAGCTGCTAGTGTATGTATATTGGGGGTAATCTCCGAAACCACGACCGATTTCAAAAATTCTTACCAATTGAAAGCTACATTATCAGGGAGTTACATAGGCAACTTTTGATTCCGATATTCCCACGGGATCGGGACTGCCGCGGGTAAAACCGCGGGACGCAGCTCATAAAGTAGTATATTCGAAAGTATTCGAACTGCTGCCACTGTAATGGGTGTAATTAATAGCGCAATCATTCATGTTTTAAAACCAATTCGCTTTAGTACTCGTAATCGATCTGATTGATCATCGTTCAATCAAAATTAATTGCTGAGTATTGTATGTACGATACAATATGTCCATTCGGATGCCAATATTGAATGGAAACAAATTCAGATAAAATGTATCCCCATATTTATCCGGTCTCGGACACAAACTTAAAAATTTGTTAATTCAATAGGATATTCACATGATCGTTTTGAATCGTCAGTAATCTAGTATGTCTTCGGAACGCGACCTCCAATGACAAAAAGACACCACAAATCGGTTCAGCCGTTCTTGAGTTATAAATAGTGTAACTAACACGACTAAAACAAGGCGGAATCATAATCAAAAATTCACCATGTCACGTGGGTTCCCGTGTGGGGCTGTGGTTGCGAACTCGCCCGGCAAGCGAGGGGCACAGGTTCGAATCCGTTCATGGGAGTATTTTTGATGATATATTTCTTGTAAAATATTTCTAACACGACTTTCTTTTATATAGATAGATAAAAGAATAAGATTAAACTTAAAACTAATGAATAGGTACATAGGTGAGCAGCCTTATAGTTAAAAGCTACCTCTTCCAGGCAACCTTCTGAGTCGCATAAGCAACGCCCAGCACGAATTTCGTGTACTTTTTATATGATTGATAGATTGTCGTACGGCTATATTGACGCAGGCAATCGACTCGGGTAGTGATAGGGGTTGCGGTGAATTATCCACGGAAGGGTAACCACCCTTCTGGCTATATTAGCAAAATTTTTGCATTTCAATAGACTGCAGTACCTACCTACTAATTATTAATTCAGTCAACATGAAATTGCCTTTAGAAAAGTGTTACTTAGTTATTTTTAGTGTAAGTTATAGTTTTTGGAACGAAGTTCCTTATCGCGCGTTGCGAAAGGGGGCAAGACGGAAAAAATGAAGACCAAAAGTTGTAACGACACTTTTTGCTATAGTTGTAAGCCGTGCGGCGTGCGCGTGTTTCTCTGTCTGTCTCTCTCTCTCTCTCATATAGTGCGTTTCAACTTTTATTACCTATGCCGTCATGTTGGTAGCATAACAAAAAAGTCTTGCTTTAATATCTTGAATGTGCTATATCCTAAACCTTGAATACAGGAAGATTCGCTCATTCATTCTTTATATACAAATCTCCCTTAATTCAAGGTAGCATATTATTTTTTTTGTATTTTGCACTTTTTTGTTTTGCTATCAACATGACGGCATAGGAATTTAAAGATGAAACGCACTCTAGAAAGCTTCGTTCCATCCGGGTGTCCCTTGACACCTCTCAAGTTTTTTTTAATTCTATTTTAGTTTTAATTATAAGTTCGTATATTTATTAGGTATGTTTTTATAAGTTAACTTTGGTTTTAATATTATTTTTTTAACTACAGACAGACACTAGCTATTAAAACTTAAAATATGTTTATTTCATAAAGGCAATTAAATACAAATAGACATAGGTACATGATAAAATTAATAATGTAAATATTAAATTCACATTAAATATCAAAGAAAGAAAAAATAATAATAATAAGATACTAACTAAATACTTGGCTAACTAATAACAACTTATTACGGTAGAAGCATTGCATTGCATTGCGAGACTTGGGTTTTTTTTTTGTAGTAAGTAAGTACCAATAAATATTTACTGTATTGTTTTTCATATGTAAACGTACTTATGTGCCACGCCAGTGCCAGCCAGGTCATAATTATGAGCAAATACCCTTAAACCTTAATTTATTTTACGATATTAATAAATAATTCATACAAAATTTAACGGCAATAATGAGGTGTACACATCAAAAGGTTACATTATAGAGAATTATTCATAAGACGAGTGGTGTCGGGGGAGGCAGCTACATTTTATTCATTTTTGGCTCGAGTAAGGTAAGGGTATGCAAATCCCTACTAATATTATAAATGCGAAAGTAATTCTGTCTGTCTGTTTGTACATTTTTACGCCTAAACCGCTGTTATTTTAATTTAAAACTTTACTTTAACAAATTGACTTACCAATTTTAACTGGGGCTTGATATTTGAATCTGTAACAAAACAAAAACAATTTAAAATTAAACTCATTATTCAGTTTTCATCACTTTGCTATACTAAAGTTAAAATTCAATTTAACATCGCGAAAATAGAAGAAAAATCTAAAAAACAATTTATTTATATTGAGCTACTCGTTTTGAGCAACTGGTAGCGTAGACGGTCTACGAAACTGCTACGGATGCTATGGAAGTGTCGTAGCCGGTTCTACGAACTCTATTGCCGGCTTTCCACTGCGAGCGAAGCGGAGTTAAAAATGTGTCAGTTTAACATCCAACGATCGTTTCCATAGCGCAAAAGAGTTGTATGACTATGAAAACAACCGTTGTATGTTGAACTGACACATTAATGACTCCGCTCCGCTCGCAGTGGAAGGCTTCGATTCCAGCAAGTCTTGTAATGAAACTTCTAGGTAAGCAAATTAATATCGTCGTTTGTTGAGGTAATTACGTTGACATTACCTCTACGTATGACGCAACATTTGCGTAAAGTTTCGTAGAACCGACTTGTACAACATCCGTAGTTTGCATTTCTGTTGCCGCTTTAACAACAAATACTAACAACACAATTAAATTAATATTTAATTGGGGCAAAATAAAAATTTAAAATAATTATATGTAATATAACAAACGTGTTTTCTTTGTGATGGTACGAAATCCTTCGTGCGCGAGTCTGACTCGCACTTGACCGGTTTTTTGTTATTCAGTAGAGATGGGCCGACTAGGGGTTCTGCCGACTAGCAGACTAGCCGACTAGTCGGTTCCAAATTTGCCGACTAGTCGGCCGACTAGTCGGCAATGCAGATCAATATAATTCCGAGATATTTGGTTAAATCATGATCACTCGGCGATTGTTGGTATTTTTTGGATAAATTTGCACTTTGAAAGCTGTAGCAAAACTTCCAAAAAATAGTTGAAATAAAAATAAAGGATGGAAAAAAAAAAATTATGGAGCTGCGGCATAGTTATGACATTTTAGATGTATGATGTTTAGATGATGTATGTAGGCTATGACGTGTTTTGTTTACGTTTTTCAGACTACCCACCTTCTAACTTCTAACTTTTATTGTATAATTGTTTGTTGACGACTAGTCGGCATAATTTGCCGACTAGTCGGCGACTAGTCGGCCCATCTCTATTATTCAGTTAAAAAAACTATCCAAAAAACAACTTCAAAACTAAAAAACTTTTCTTACACAACCTGAACTCGGGCAGTTAAAAATGCCAACTTCAGATATTGTAAAAGCAGAAATATTTTACAAGGAGAAATGCATTATCAAAAAATCTCCCGTGACATGGTTCGAACCTGTGCCCCTCGCTTGCCGGGCGAGTGCGCTAACCACTGCGCCACACGGGACCCACGTGACACAGTAAATTAACGATTATGCTGTCTCCCTGTAAACGCAAAGCAAAAAAAATGCTATTGTAAAAGCAGTAAATTATTGCTCCCTATTCTAAATCAGTTTTTAATGAAATAAAAATACGTAATGATCGCCCGAGGCCATATTCGTCCCTCACACGTTGTGATAAGCATCGTTAAATTAAAAAAAAAACCTCTGAACGATCGAGCTTTAATGAGAAAACAAAAGTGTAATTGCTTTTGTTACTCTACTGTGGGTTCGAAGAGTGTGGGTTGGTTATATTGTGGAATAAGGGAGCTAAATAGTAGGTATTTTACAAAGATCCTAGCCTAACCTTACAATTTTTAAGCTATTGCATAGCTTTTATCGCGGGCTTTGAATGAAGAAATTTCGTAACGAAAAAAACCTAACACCCCCCACTCCGCCTACCATAGCAACGTGGTACAAAATATAAAAAAAAAATATTATAATTGCATAAGTTTGATAAAAAAAATTTATCTATTATAGCTGCATCCCGCGGTTTCACTCGCGTAAGTCCCGATCCCGTAGGAATATAGGGATCAAAAGTAGCCTATGTTATTCGGGGTGAATGTAGCTTTCAGAAAAAAGAGAAAGATTTTTTAAAATCTGTCCAGTAGTTTTTAAGTTTATTCATAACAAACATACGACGCACATTACACACACAAAAATACAAATATTTCCTCTTTATAATCCTTCCTACTAATATTATAAATGTGAAAGTTTGGATGGATGTTTGTTACTCTTTCACGCAAAAACTACTGAACCGATTGCGATGAAACTTGGAATATAGATAGCTGGACACCTAGAATAACACAAAGGCTACTTTTTATCCCGTAATTCCCGCGGTATTGGGACTAACGCGGGTGAAACCGCGGGGCGCAGCTAGTATTAGTATAGATATAGATAAGGCTAGGGGACAGCATTAAACAACTTCAGATTAGCTTTACCAGTTCACGACAATTTCACCATAAAGAAATTCGTCCTTCTATAGATATTACAATAGAATAGTGCAGGCTATTACGAGCCTAGCGGTGGTCACGTAATTCTGGCTCTGTTTTGTATGTAGGTATGTATAGTATAACCAATGTCATAGGTACCTACATTGAAGGACAGAAACACTGTACTGCGACAAAACATCACACTAATATTGTTAACGCGAAGGTTGTAAGGATGTCTGCTTGTGATAAATAACAAAGACTAATATTTGTATATTTTAGCTGTTGAATTTCTAACTCAATTAATAAATAAATCTGTTTTTTCCTTCTGAAATAAAAGACATTTTTTGGTAATTAATCGCGAGGTGTTTATTACTTTTTGCATTGTTTCAAAGTTCAACGTTTCGAGACCTTTACAAGTCCCTTCTTCAGGATTGATTTTTTATCAATCTTGAAGAAGGGTTTTCGAAAACCGAAAAATGTCTTTAATTTCAAATAAACATGTATTGAAATTGAATTTTTTTTTCCGGTGTTACTTATATACGCTGATTAACAGGTGCATAAACTATGTATCGTTTGACTATTACTGTGACATGAATTTTCAAAGTTGACGTCTGTCAACTTTACATAATTTAGTTAGACAATGACAAACGTTACATAATTTAGTCATCTGTTAATCATTGTTTATAAGTAAGCGGGTTAAACGCGTTGCTTTTATTACGCAGCTATATAGCCTGGTGACAGTCAGACAGTGGAATCTTAGTAAAAGAGGTCCGTAGTTACCCTTAGGGTACGGGACACTAAAAATAACAAACTGTGACCTTTTAGTGAACTTTGATATTTAAACTATTCAGAGAACTTTCCCTAGAAAGTCCTCTGAATAGTTACACGAGAGGTATCGTAGAAACTTTCTATTTCTGATATTTTAGATCAGACACCAGAGGCCAGTGTCTGACATTTAAGATATTTCGGGTAACTGATTCATGGACGGACAACCTTTATATCATTGTAAACCTACCACTTATTGGGTAAAGTAAATAACGATAAAGCCGCTATTTGGGCGTATTATTATGTATATGCGAACGTCACACATATTATGTACATTTTCATATTTCTATATGCTCAAAAGTCTAGCTAAAATGTTCCCAATTCTTCTTCTTTTCGTATAATGTTGTAGCTCACCTAGTGTTAGAGTTGTTGTGAGGTCGCCCTAAGGCCTTTAACTTGAGCTAACGACTGCTATCAGAGATAACAACCGGGACCAACTGCTTAACGTGCCTGCCTAAGAACGGAAGAGCTCGAGAAAATATTTTTTTCCACACACAATATCGATCATCCATCCAAGTAATGACCGCGCCAAGCGTTGCTTAACCCGCATGATCAGCACGTGCAGCTAGGCCAATAAGCTCCTAATGTTCCCAATGTAAAATCAACATAGAAAACATAGTTACTTTTTCCTGGATCTTAATCGCGAATTATTACCTTGACGTTTCAACCATGTTACAAAGGTCTTGGTTGCGAAGGGGCACAGGGGAAAATAAATAACAATACGTGATTAAGACCCTAGAAAAAGTAACTATTGTAACAAATGGTGTGAATTTAAAAAGTTTTTGAACATAATAAAGTTCTGTTGTGGTGCGATATTGATCAAGATAGCCTTTCCGACTCACTCGTGTAAGTTAGATTTATTAATATCTAGACCGACACTAGGTACCGGTTTAAGTCTAGACAGTTAGATACAAGCGACGCCGGCGATTCCACTTGATACTATGATCTTGTTGGTTCAAACTACATAAAAGCTTTGAAAAATTTACTACATTTTCTAACTCAAATGGCTTTCCTACAAAAAATAAAGGGGCAAAAGTTGTCGTTTTGACATACTTACTTTTTGTTTTTGTGTTATTATTTTTAAGTAGAATTTCTCGTATGCTTTGTTAGCTATACCAATATCGTAGGCTAATACAGTGAAGCCAATAAAAGCTGAGGGTTTTAGCATTAAATATTGCGGTGGCTGCACATAGCGTCATCTAGACCTGAGCTAAGCAACTAAGCTTATGCTATGGTTAGAGCCTAGACAAAGTACTTGAATAATACTTTTTAGGGTTTCGTACCAAAGGGTAAAAACGGGACCCTATTACTGAGACTCCGCTGTCTGTCCGTCTATTTTTTTTTCAGTCCGTCTGTCACCAGGCTGTCTCATAAACCATGATAGCTAGACAGTTGAAATTTTCACAGATGATATATTTTTGTAGCCGCTATAATAACAATACTAAAAACAAAATAAAACAAATATTATAAATATTCCACAGAACAAATGTAATTTACATAAAAACGCAACAATACAGCGATATATTTTTTCAACTAGTGCCATCTAGTGATGAAATGATATACTGGCGCCAGTAGTAAAATATATTTTAACGTATGCGTCGCGTTCATGGACTAAATAATGAGTTTGATTTCAACTTTATTTGACCGGTCCAGGACAACAAATTTTTGTATGAAAGATGGTAAGAACTGTAAGAACGCCGCCAAGCGCCAACTACTAGGTAAACTGTGGTATAATCACGTACGTAGGTTCAGACTAAATAGCTACATGTTAGATTATGCTGCATCCCTCAGGATAGCGAGACACATGAGTCAGGACACGTCTGTCCCATACGTCACCCAGTCTAGCTGATGTTCTAGCTAACTGGATGTGGGGGGAACACCGAACAACTTTAAAACTTATACCACAGTTTACCTAGTAGTTGGCACATCGGCGCTTTTTACAAGTTTCTTAAAAGCTGTCATATCTGGGGGCACGGTAGTGCCCCCGCCAAGACGAGCCAGCGAAGCGTACGGGCACTACCCACCTTTTTTCGTAACGTTTCGTCGGTTTTTTGAACTCTCATAACTTTGGTTTGGAATATACCAGAGAAAGATAATTCACGGGGTATAATGTATATAGGGTACTTAATAAAAATAAAATGTTTCAATTACATAGCTCTTATAGTTTAGATTTTATTGATATCTAAAAACCTCCGATTTCGTCACTGACTCACTCACTCACTCACTCACTGATAGTAATCAAAATTCATAAGGTACTTCCCGAAGTCCTAGAAAGCTGAAATTTGGTATGTAAGCTGGTATTAGTACACAAACAACAAAAAAACCTAAAAGTTGAAAACTTTCACCCCCAACCCCTAAAATTATGGGATGGCAATTTGTATGAAACTTCCTCAAATTTTGATGCTAAGCATAGGAATGCTTTGTATAGGCACGCCTTGTTATAAATAATAAAATACATAATCTAAGATTTTTTAATAATTCACCCCTTACCCTTAAATTAGGGGATGGAATTAAGCGCACGCAAAACACTTAATATGTTATTTGAGGTACTAGAAGTCTAAAAATTGATTAATAATTAGAAAGATGTACCGCTGTCTCCAGTGGTAGACAACGAGAATGCTTTTTAAAAGATGTTTCGTTATCCACCAGTGGTAGCCAAACGTGTGGTGGACATTAGAAATACTCGGCCTGAACGAACAGCGGCGGCGCGTAAGTCGTTAATTCACGAACTATTGGAAATGAATTAAAAAGAAATTTACTAATAATTTTAGGAAGCTAAAAGTTTGTGTTATTGGAAAAAAATGTAATAATAAAATAAATAAGCAACCTACAAAAAGAGGTGAAATCCCCCACAAAAACATTTTCATGTAAAATGTAGCCAAGACGAGAGCGAGACCTTATGATGTGCACTATCAAAAAGTTATCAGATGTCCTAAAGAGCCAAGCTTATAATTCCACACGCCCCGAGTCCACAAGCACCTTACTTCACTATCACAAACTCAACATCTTAGCCAAAATATGTTGCTTGGCCGGCCGGTTGGTAGGTTTTGGGTTCGATACCCGCCGGGAACAAGATTAATTAGCACATTCTTGTTAACCTGATATCCGCAGGTGAAACCGCGGGGCGCTGCTAGTATTGTAATAAATCCCTTTCGTAACATCTATATCCACTTTGTAAGCATAAATAAGCTCATAGGGCCTTCTTATGGCATTTCCTTCGGTAAGATAAAAGGGGAGGGTGTAAATTCTACTTAATTAGACTTCAAACAAACGTAATATCATTGAAATGTGTACGTAGGTACCTAAATGAACCACCAAATATACAGACACGACTCAGTTAATATTATATTTATAACCTTTATATTCACACTAGCTGAGTAACCAGGTTTCACCCGGGTTAGTCCCGATCCTGTTGGAATATTGGGATAAAATGTATGAGTGTGTTAATTTAGATCGCCAGCTATCTGTAATTTAAGTTTTATTGCAAACGGGTTAATAGTTTCGTCGGCGACCACGAAAACGTCGAGGGAACAAAACTAAAATACGCGAAGAAGATCCGAGGAAAAAAATGAAAAAAGAAATGGTTCCTAAGAGAGTTTCTCTGTATTTTTTATAGTTTCGGATTTCCCCCTAATGTCCCGTTTAGAAAAACACTCCCGAGATCTTGATCCCGGTCTTACCGGGTGAAACTGCGAGGCGTAGGTAGTGATATATTAAAGTAAGTACTTAATCTCTATAATTGAGACAGAGTATGCGAATAATTTAAGGGTTGGTTTCAAAGTCAGATAGTTAAGTTACTCCCCTAATCAGTTTATTAAGTAGGGAGATAACCACTTATATATTAACTTCTACTAATATTAACAATATATTTTTCTTCTGTTTTCGCGAAGTTGGATAGAAATTAAACTCATTTCAATCATATCTCAGTCAATCCTGAACATCCGGGACATATAAAGGTCTCGAAACCTTGAGCGTTGAAACAACGCTAAAGTAATGTGATTAAAACCGAAAAATCTGTTTAATTAATATAATCTATTTTTTGAATAATGTTTAGTTTTTAGTCCGTTTAGACAAAGTTCGAACATCCTACCGGTTGTGCTTGTAGAAATATTTTGCAAAGCAAAAGTTTGCTCCCGACATGAATCTAACCTACAACGGGTTAGATTCATGTCTTGAGCAAGTATTTATGCTTAGAAAATAAATATTTATTTCTGGTCTGAGCCTCTCTTTGTATAATATGGCACCGTACAACAATCGCAGCTTACGGTTACCATGGGGCAATATAGATAGAATATTTAGTTATTTATTTTTCGTATCAAATATTTCAGAGTATATATAAGACTAGCAGATTCCCGCGGTTTCACCCACGTAAGTCCAAATCTCACGGGATTTTCCAAAAATCATTAGTGTATGCTTACACACCGCAAAGAATACACTCTCCAAATGTCATGTCTCTAGGACCAGCGGTGTGGGCTCTGCGTTGAAACATAGATCAGTTAGGTCTTTGAATTTTATAATAGATCATTTTTATATATAAGATGTTGCCTTAAACCAGGGGTTCCCAAACTAATTTTGTCTACCGCCCACTTTGAGAATAAATTATTTTTAGCGCCCCCCTTGGGGGGCGCTAAAAATCGTTAAAAATCGATCGATAAAAATCGCGTTAATCGCGTGGAGTGATATAAGTATCACTTATTTAAAAACGCCTATAACTTTAAATAAAATTAATTATTGTAAGCTATATCAGCAGAGATTAACTACTTTTATTTCAAAACTAGCTGTGCCCGCGACTTCGTCAGCGTTTTTCGAACATCTAGCCATCGCTGCGCAAAGGTCTACACTTAAACGAAGGACCAGGAAAGTACTGAGCAGAAGAGAATCATGGCAGAGTTTGTTTAAGTGTGATTTTTGCACATCGGTATGTAACTTGTTGCATGCTTATTCACATTATTATAAGAAGAAGTGTCGAAAATCTATAAAAGTTAAAACCCGACTTTGAAAAAAAGGATAAAATAATAATAATAAGCTTGTACAAAGCAACCGACTTATTTGTTATATAATCTAAAGTCTGCCAGCTTTACTAAATGCAATATTTTTTTACGTGGGTGATGCCCCTTGTGTACCGTCAGGCCACTCTCGGGGCAAATGACTCGGTTTGTTGGGCTCACTACAACAGTTTGTCAACTAAACCCCAAAGGCGTCCATCGCTCCACAAGTGTCGAGGCCAGTGGGAATTCCTCATGGACTACATCCGTCAACCCCGACAACGGCGGCCTTTCCAAGCCTCATCTCTGCCCGAAAGACAATCCCTCTCCGTCCCCCTCCCTCGGCACGGTCACACTACCGTCTCGTGGCCCCCAAAACCGGTGATAAACCCCCCCGAGTCCACCGCCACCACCAGAGACTAAGCGATTTTTTACAGTGGTTGTCATCCACGCGGCCCTTTTCTTGCGAAAAGGACCTCCGAGCCCGCTGACGCGGGTTTACGGGACATCTGGAGGGTAAAACGTAACGTCGTGCCCGGGACTCGGGACTCGAACGCGGTACCCTCGACTCGGAATCCACACTTTGCCGCAGCTGCCATCGTGCTTGTAAACTACATGTAATCTGCATCTACCCCGTAAATCTGCCCGATATCAGCTATATTTTTTTCTCTTTTAGGTGCATTTTCGACTGCCACTAAAAATATCAAAATTGTAACCGTAACTTTAATCATTGAGGAGTTTTCTGATGAGAAGGTAGTTTCAGGTGGTCCATCAATTCGTATCGAGTTCTTTATAAGCTGATTATATTGATGGAAGTCCAAAAATTAGTAATTTACTGCATTGTGGGATGCTATTCTGCTCATCATTCCAAAGGTTCTCATCAGATCTTCACCAACGATTTGTGGGACCAATTCGAGACTCTCACTTTCCAAATCTAAAAAGAATATTCATATGCTGGAGTCCGGCGTGTACATATCCCCATACAAACAATATGCGGGTCGAATTGAGAAGCTCCTCTTTTTTTAAAGTCGGTTTAAAACAACCATTATAAATTTCCGTATGTCCGAAGGATCCGAATATATGGAGAGACATAGGTATACGGTATTTTAGGAATTACCGGATATCCGGCTTTTTTAATAACGTGCCGGATATCCGGCTTTTTAATTACCTACCGGATACCCGGTTAATCATGTGTACACAACATACTTCTTCAATACAACATTCAAACTAATTAGGTAAAAGTAGAAATAACACTTTATCCGGATAACCGGACTAAATAGCCGGATAAAAAATAGCCTATATGTTAATCGGGGTATAAAGCTATCTGAATACCAAATTTGGTTAAAATCGGTTAAGCCGTTTTTGAGATTAGCGGGCACAAAGGCACACACAAACAGACAAACAGACAAACAGACAACCAGAAAAACAGAAAAATGGGTTCTACTGCGTTAATAGATACCCATACAATTTATATTTTTTTTATATCTTCCAAAAACAGACACCGCTGAGTTACGATTTTATTATATGTATAGATGGAGCGACCTATTTGACATGACTTTTAATTTTATTTATTCAATAAGACATGAGAACTACACAGAGAAAAATATCGAAACGTGTTAGTTTGAGCATTTTTTTTTAAATAATATTAGTTGATGTTCACATGTTGTAGTCGACAGCTCAGTCGGTGTCATAGAGTCCTCCTGTCATGAAATTACAAATCGCCCCTTAAGGCTCTACACAACGCACGCCCCCATTTTTTTTCTGGGTCTCTTACCGCCCCCCTTTAGGCTTGCAGCGCCCACAAGGGGGCGTTATCGCCTTAAACTGTGGCTCGTCTAGAGAGAGGTATTGGTACATTGATTGATATACACCCAAATTGCTTTACTTTACAAGTTTTCTCATCAATCTTTATAATAATTCCAAAACTGGATCTACTTGAGTAAGTTAAGCCTTGCTCGTAGTTAGCTCACCCCCTTACTTGCTAACGATGACTAAAATTAAATACATTTTTCGGTTTTAATCGCGTGGTGTTTATTACTTTTAGCATTGTTTCAACGCTCAACGTTTCGAGACCTTTCCAGGTTCCTTCTTTAGGATCGACTGAGGATTGATTGGTTGAGTGTTAAAACAATGCTAAAAGTAAACACCACGCGATTAAAACCAAAAAATGTTTTAATTTCAATACAACATCGCGAAAACAGAAGAAAAATCTAACGTTAATCATCGTTAGTCATCGTTTATAAGTAATGTGATATATCGAAACCTAGTTTGTTCTACTAATATTATAAATATGCAAGTTTGTGTCTAAATAAGTAAGTAAACAAGTATGCTTGTTACTTCTTAACGCAAAAACAAATGTACCGATTGCGATGAATCTTGGACAGATGAAGATATGGCCCCTGATTACGTATCTCTGTTGCTAACAAATCTCGTTTGAAACAATTAAAATTGTTGATTTTTGCGTTTGCAGATATACAATTTGGTTGTTACAGTCGCTAGGTTTAATCGCAATTGGAATTTGTGAGCGACAGAATAACGTGAAAAATGACGTGTAATCAACAATTTCAATTATTTCAATCGAGATTTGTTAGCAAATAGGCTACTTTTTATCCCAACATTCCCGCGTGATCGAGGACTTATGCGGGTAAAACTGTCAGCGCAGCTAGTGTATGTAGGTATAGTGTACACAAGTAAATCTAACCATTAACAATTAGACGACATCGCATACAAGGCAAGATACTCGCATATTGATCACGTTAAGCCGTACCAATTGGCACAGTTCGATCAACAATAGCCTGCCAAATCCTAGCCGTTTGGTCATTCTAGCTACATTGGAATATTCAATGCAGGCTCAGACTGGCTTAGGTTGCCTTGTTATGTAGAGCCTCACTACGCTGCCACACATTTATGGCCTATCAGACTAGAGAAAGACGATTATCTAAAACAGCGGTTCCCTAAGTGGGGGGGTGTATAGACTTACAGGCGGGCGCGGGCCACCTGTATAGAAAAACCTGCGATCGCTGAGAGAATGCATTCCAGACTGCTCGATACAACCAATGAAATTATCTGAAATTGACGCCTGTCAAGAACATAATATTGTTTCCTCAGTAGGCAAATGTTAAGAACCTTATCGGCCCCGCGGCCACCTCACGGGCTCTATCAAAGGTATTTGGTACTACTTACCAAATAACTGACTTGACTGACTTGACCTGTTTGACTTTGTAAAACTTTAGTGAGCAATAAAATTAGTTGTTTTATTCTGACCTGATAATCTGGACTGGAGGATGGGAGAGCGCGGTTTTTTTTTGTGGTCGAAAGGGGGCGCGATTCAAATAAGTTGGGAACCCTTGATCTAAAACGTTGACATCTTAGGAAACTTTCGGCTGAATACTAAAACGCTACTCAAAGTTAAGCAGCTAGATTTTTTTAGGGAAAAATACATATTCAAAAACTTACTCGCGGCGAGGCTCGAAGTAGTGTCTCTCGGTCAGTACTCCAGCGTCTTAACGACAAGACCGCGAACTCGCGTGGTCTAGTTAATCCTATTTGAAACTGACAAGGTGTATTAGATTATTGTCAGGCAGTTGGGAACCTATTGACGAATATGTTTTTTTTTCAACTAAAAGATTTCGTGCGACTTTTGTAAATTAATCCGATTCCGAAGACGTCATGAACTCAAAACTTTCATAAAAATAAAGACTGAACCAAAACATGAAAATAGGTAAAATTCGTTTCTTGATATCATGTAATCTTTAAGAAGAAAGAAGAATTATCTTTTCCTTGGCATAGCCAATTAGAGAATAAATTTCGATACCATAATAATAATATTTATTTTCAGAAGTCATCATTACGGAAAATTACGAAGTTCTGAACCAATATTCCGGTAGGTTCATTATCATTAACCAGAAATACTCGAGTTTCATCGGAATACTGATTGCTATGGTATTCATCTATATTATTGACAAATTATAATGAGTACAAAAATAGGATAACAGAAAAAGAAGACCTATGACGTAATTGATTCTAGAAACATATTAAGAGGACAGTAAACCTATTCTTTCTCCATACAAACGTAGTCCACTGTTTCCTCCCGGGATAAAGACATTACAGCAAATATGTTTATGCCATAATACCAGATAATACCTATATCTGCCATGACCATGCCCCTACGTTTTGTTTTTTTTTTTCATTTTCTAATTAGAATAAATAAAATTTAGAAAAATTAGAGAATGATAAAAATCAAAACGTACGGGTATGGTCGTGGCTGATATAGGATTTATGGCATAAACATGTTTTTTCTAATATCCTTATCCAGGGAGGAAACAGTCGACTACGTTTGTAAAGTTTGTATTGAGAAAAGAGTAGGTAGACTGTCCCCTAAAGCTAGGCTGTTGGGTCGGTCATGCAGACAGCGCACTTTGAACTTTGTAAAAAAATCATTTTACTTTTTATACCGATCTTCTCGCAAACATACACGAGTGAAACCACTGGGCGCATCTAGTTATAACTCACTCGTAGGTATCCATAAGAGCGTAGTTAGAAGCAGGCGTTGCATATCGAAGTGTTATTGAAACATGCACTCCAATCACGGCAGTCTATAGAGTGGGAAATGATACACTGCACCCTAGTTTATTGTGATAGACTTCAACTCCATACAGAACTAGTCAGGTAGGGTTGTTTGATTTCAATGTATAAACTTAAAGCTGCGTCCCGCGGTTTCACCCGCGTAAATCCCAATATCGGGATCAAAAGTAGCCTATCTTACTCAGGGTGAATGTAGCTTACTAACGGTCAAAGAATTTTTAAAATCGGTCCAGTAGTTTTTGAGTTTATTCATTACAAACATACGACACACACACACTCACACAAAAATACAAATCTTTCCTCTTTCAAATATTAGTGTAGATGTGATAAATAATAGGCTTTCTGATACGTTCGTTTTTAGGGTTCCGTACCCAAAGGATAAAAACGGGACCCTATTATTGAGACTCCCCTGTCTGTCTGTGTGTCTGTCATCAGGCTGTATCTCATGAACCGTGATAGCTAGACAGTTGAAATTTTCACAGATAATGTTTTTCTGTAGCCGCTATTACAACGAAAACAAAATAAAACAAATATTTAAGGGGGGCTCTTAAATATTTGTTTTTTAAACGCCATTTTGTTGCTTCGAAGCCCCTCTTTTCCTCGTCATTTGAGAAAAAGATAGAACATTTTTGTCTATAGACACAAAGTTTCTCGTGCTCGAATGTTACTACCGCTGGTTAAAAACCAGACACCATTCTGACATTAAGACGAAGTTATCCTACTAAAGACAAAGCAAAGCTAGACTAGCAGGTATATGCCTAGGTATCCTAAATTGGTGCATTACGGTAAACGGCCTCGTGAGCCGCGAAGCAAAGGTCGTTGGTATTTGGCTTGGCAACAACGAGTCAAATACGTGTGGATAAAGAAACTTACTTACTTACTTATGTTTTTTAAGGTAAAATGCATTTACAACATGACGAAACTATAATAACCTTATTAATAAACGTGGAGTAAGGTCGAAGTAACTTTTTGTTTCTGTCTGTCAACTATGAAAGTTCTTGTCTCGGAAAAAGACAAAATATGTTCTCACTACCTTACTCCACGTTTATTAATAAGGCTATAAGGGTTTCTCGTTGACTACGAAACTTTAAAAATTAGAGACATTTTACTCGTAAGTTGCATGGAATAGGTAACCTATAGCTAGTAAGGGAACTTGGTATGCAGAGAGCTAGAGACGTGGGATTAGGACTTACGCGAAACATGCCACAAGGTTCATCCTGTAATAAATATTATAAATTTAGCGAATTTAAAACTAGTACCATTTTTAAAACGTTGATTCGATGAATAAATAAATAAATCGTTTATTTAGTCTCACAATTACAAAAACAGTTTACAATATGTAAAGGTACCTAGATATAAAAAGTAATTTTAAAAGCTTGAATCTGGTGTCTAAATTAGGCTTATGATCCTGTACTATAGATCACCAGGTTCCCACCTCTGAACTAGGCACTAAACTAAGTTGACAAGAAAAGTGTTTTATCCTACTAATATTATAAAGCTGAAAGTTTGTGAATATGTATGTGTGTGTGTTAGTTACTCAAAAACCGCTGAACCGATTACCATGAAACTCAGTATGTGGATAGCTGGAGACCTGGAACAACATATAGGCTACCTATATCCCGATATTCCCGCGGGATCGGGACTTACGCGGGAGAAACCGCGGAGCTAGTACGTTGTATTCCCATTGGACTAAGTCTCCAGGAATTGTGCCCAAGGATGTGGTGTGAGTGACGTTGTTTGCATTCGATTAATGGATAGTCCCGGCGGAAACAAGCCGACGTTAATGAGATCGAGTCCCCGAGGGACACCGGCTCGACCAACCTACTTGCGTTACGTTACGAATTTGCTGTGGTGGTTAATTCATTTACCAGCTGCGTCCTGCGGTTTTAGCCACGTAAGTCCCGATCCCGCGGGAATATCGGGATAAAAAGTAGCCTATGTGTTATTCCAGGCCTCCAGCTATCTACATACCGAGTTTCATGGTAATTGGTTTAGCGGTTTTTATGTGATTGAGTAACAAACACACACACATACCTACATACTCACAAACTTTCAGCTAATTTTAGTAGGATTAGGGCTCCGTAGCCTAACAAGAAACCTTTACCTTGCTATTGTAAAATGAGTTTTAAGTGCCAGACCTGGTTTAACCCAGTATTTGGAGAAACAGTATTTCCTAACCGTGGTAAATACTAAAAAATAACGATAAGAATACCTAGGTATTTATAATTTTCAACAAAAGCACGCGCGCTGAATAAAGTTAACATATCAAGTATATTCAACCACGCTCACTTACAGAGCTAAGTAAACTCAGCTTTCCTAATTAAAAAGCCACATGTCAAAGTTATGCAACTTACAAACGAGATTGAAAAACTTTCCAGCGAACTGGAGTCGGAGTAACAAATCTTTCTCATTTTAATTATACTTGGCGACTGAGAAAATTAACCTGAAATGTTAAACGGTCTAATTTAAAATTAAGAAAAAAATCGGCCAAGTGCGACTCGGACCCGCGCACGAAGGGTTCCGCCGTACCATTATCACAATTGGGTACGGAATTGAAAACAAACGAAATCCGTAAACGCAATGTTTTTGTAACGCAAAATTATTTGTTTTTTTTTACCATTGGGGCAAGTGTATTACTAGATGGCGCCAGCGGAAAAAATAAATCGCGCTAGCGTTACGTATAAAATTTTAAAAAAAATACGTTTGTTGTATGGGAGCCTCACTTGTTTTTTACTGTTTCTTCTAGTATTTGTTGTTATAGCGGCGACAGAAATTCAAAAATACATCGTCTAAGAAAATTTCAACTAGATATCTAGCTATCACGGTTCATGGATCATGACGGACAGTGGAGTCTTAGTAAAAGGGTGCCATTTTTACCTTAAAAAAGATCTTATTATTTATTTTTTAAAACCACCGAATGTAAATTTAAATGTTCCTTTAAATGAAATACAGAAATGGGCCTCTTTTGAATCGGTTTATAAATGGATCAAATAGGGAATTAAACTCAAATGAGCTGGCCATTGATGTTCTTTCTGATAACATTCGTAACAAATGAGAAATAAAAACCCAGTTAAAAAGTTGCCTTGATGAACCAATTCATTTGCCAATCAAAAATGCGCTGAAAACAGTTTAAGGGTCTACCTACTCTTTTCTCCGTACAAACTTTACAAACGTAGTCGACTGTTTCCTCCCTGGATAAAGAAATTAAGAGAAAAATATGTTATGCCATAAAACAAAATAAAGATAGATCCATATCTGCCATGACCATGCCTACGTTTTGATCTGTAAAAAAATGAAAACTGCCTTTCATCTCTAACTGCTACACCTCGAACTTGACCTAACGTTTTATAACAACTGTTGTAACAATATTTCATGCAAATATCATTTATGCAATAAATGAATTATGAAAATGAATGACATTCATTCATTTAAAGACTGCAGCTCGGAGATAAGAAAAAACGGGTCCACTTCGGTCCCAAGTCTGCTCTCACAATCGTAACGTTTCTCAATAGCGTCTATAGAATATTATATTTGGTGTATTTGACACATTTGTCTACCAAATGTGTCAAATATGACAAAGTCAAATATATTTATTCAATAAGAACAATGTATAAATTATACATGTTCATATTGAAATGTCGACTTAATACTAAAATTTTAGTGTGGTTTCGGAACGCGCCCTCCGATGAGAAGAAACCACAAGAAACACATGATTTTCGTGATCATGTGTTTAATTACAATCGTCATGATACAGATATCTGTAATTTCAACAGAAACAGTTAACAATGAAGTCCGTGGATTCTTTTCATTAAAATATGACGACGTACTATAGTACGCCTTATTACACAATTTAAGTTTAATCTCTTGTTACCTTCTCTATTGCATTAGGGGATCCTGTAATAATAGCTGTAGATGTTTTTTTTGGAAATAAATACATAATACAATTTTAATAAAAACTTTAAATGTTTGCAATGTGTCACAATGTAAACATTTTTTACTTCTTACTGAAAATAATAATATATCTTTCCTATTCTATCGACACTCTATTGAGATACGATTGTAAGAGCAGACTTGGGTCCTTGCTCTTAGGTAAAACAGCAAGAGTAGCTAGTTAAAAAAAAAAGCAAAGAAAGCTAACCTTCAAACTGTTTGCCTCAGGCCTTAGATAAACAAGCAAACCCCCCGCCCGCGCTCGCTCGCGATATACAAGTGCAATTACCCGGAATATCTCCCTTTGTGCCCGCCTCGTTCGGTCATAACGATCTGCTTTCAGACGAGGGTCTGTCAGTAATGGACGCGCTTTCAAAGGAATGTTAAATCGTTGTATGTTTTGATATACCTATGGAGAGCGAGTGTTGAGATTTTTGAAGATTGATAGTGGGTTTGTGAGCTCGAGGATTTTTAAAGTTGTTTTGGTGGTTAGGTTAGTTTAGGTAAACGGTGACACATTTGTTGTCTATCAAATGTGTCAAATATGACAATGACTATTCATGATTGTGAAAGCAGACTTGGGACCCAGTTAGGGTTGAAAAGTAGTACCCACCGTAGAGTTCTGATTCTGCCATTGTTAGAATGATTTGTGTTACGTGAAGAAAGGTCGATGGGCACATAGAGCCACATCCTCATGAACTGCAACATGTCCTCAGGTACAGCACTCTAGGTAGGTATTGTTTCAAAATCCAAAACACAATAGGTACATGCCCATGATTTCATAACATGTGAAACTCCACCCTTTTTGCGTTGGAGGTTAAAAAGAACGCCGTCTTTATACATACCTACATATAAAATTCAAAGTTCTGACTGATTGATTAATTGACTGACTGAATGACTTAACTGATGACTGAACTATATATCAACGTAGAGCCCAAACAGCTGGTCCTAGAGACTGAGAATTTGGAGAGTGTGTTATTTGTGGTGTGTGGATACCTCCCTCCACTAAGAAAGGATTTTTCGAATTTCTCACGGGATCAGAACTTACGCGGGTGAAACCACGAAGCGTAGCTAGTCATCTTATATAACATTCGTTGTTCCGAAAACAAAACCCATATTTTCACTTAAAAAAACAAAGAGCTAAGTTGACAGGAAACTGACAACGATACATGTTCCAAGACATTTATATGTGAGTGGATACGTACTACCTACCACGCACAAATATACAGGATGGATCTTGTTAACACCTCTGGTAAGTAGTACAACAGTTTACCTAGTAAGCGGCGCCTGGCTGCGCTAGTACTCTTAAATATAAGCGACTGCAGCGCCCCGCGCGCACGGTTTCACTCGTCTAAGTTCCGATCCCGTGGAAATTTTGAAAAACCGTTTCTTAGCGGATGCATACATCATAGAGAAAACCCACTCTCTCAGCTGTTTAGGCTGTGCATTTACCCATCAGGCAGTCAATCAGGACAAAGCATTCCATTTTTTAATCCCGTCAGGTGCTAACATTTTTGAAAGCACTTTTTCAAAAGCAATATTTCTTAAGTGTGGTAAACACTTTAAGAAATAATGTTTAAAGCACTTTTAATTTCAATATTAATTTCATGAGTAAACTCTGCCTTGCTCAAACATTTAAAGTACCTTTCACCAAGAGGTGTTCAACACCACCACCCTGTATCTACCTACTACCAAGTCTGAACAATCACATTTTCATACATAATGCGCGACAAACCGCGTGGGTGTCAGTTGACTTTACTTACTTACAGTAACATGAAGTAAGTAGGCGGTTACAACGTTGTAAGAAGGAGCTAGTCAAATGCGACAACCTCATTATTTCTGTATTTTTGTATGTGTAATGCGAAACCGTGTTATGGTTTGGTAGAAGAAGTAATAGTATGCAAGCTTGTCTGTTTTCTGAAAACCTGACCGATCCCGGGCCGGAAATGTAAGTATGAAATTTGGGCAACTGTAATAACCGCCATGGCGCCAACTACTAGGTAAACTGTGGTTGTACGAAGGAGGTACGCGTGTAAGAAGCGACAGACTAATTCTGTATTTGTATGAATGATTGCCTCGCCGCAAGTGAAAATTTTTGTATGCTATTTTTGCTTGAAAATAAATTTTGTATGAATGATGTTAAACAGTGTTATGGTATAGAGTATGCAATTTACCTGTGCAAATGTAAGTTTTTAACAGCAGCCACACACTGCTGGAAATTTCCCAATCGGAATCCACACCTACAGACCTATGTAGAGACCACGACCTCAAAACGTAGGGCGTTGAAAAATGCTAAATATGTATAAAAAGCAACGCGATTCAAATCAGAAAAGCGACTTTAATTTCACTCCAACTTCGCGAAAACAGAAGAAAAATAAATACTTTTAATTACAAAGGAGACCAAAAAACTAGACTAAGTTAAGCCCTGTACAGAAATAAGTTTAAATCAGTACCAAACCCTAATCAAAGCAAAGTTGTATCAAGCACTTATCTCCTCCGATTGTCTACTTCAGGTTGTCTAAATGTCTACTAGACTCGGATTGTCTCTCGTAATGCGTTCGAAACGACAAGCAAACCCTCCCTCTTCCCCCGAGGGGAGGGGGTGGGAGGCTCAGGTTGTTACACTCCCTTCGGCAGGTGGTAATGAGATTTTCATTAGACAGTAACCCCGAAGATAGACGATTTAAGTATAAATAGATATGGAGGTTTCTTTGCAGTTTTGTTATGAAAAAAAAAGGACAATCTATCATTTTATCTTTTTCTTTTCGCATAGTGGTGTGGTTCATGACGTCAGAATACTGAAAGGCTACTTAAAATGTGCTGCTCAATTTTTTAAGTAGTCCTAATAAAATAGGACAAAAAGTTACTCTCGGTGAAATACTGAATGCTACTCAAAATTTAAGGGCTTGAGTAGCCCTTAAACATAGACAAATTAGCAGCAATTAAACTCCTAAACATTCGAATAGTAATCTGAAATTTAGAAGCTGCTCAATTATTTATGTAGCCCTTATAAAATAAATTAAAATTTTCGTAGCTCTGAGTCATGGTTGCTACGTATTTCGTAGACTCGTAGCACAGCTACGAACGCTATCGCTACAAAGATTAAGTATGAAAAATAGAGGTAGCTGTAGTTTTAAATATCATTATGCCATGAATCGACTTATTATTAGAGGCTGTGAATCACATGATCATATCATTTTTTTACACACGATAGATGAGCGTTTGACCACTATCTCACCTGATGGTTAGTGATGACATGCTCGTGAAGAAGGAAGACGGCAGTGGAAGACGAGTCATCTTCCTTAGTGGCTGCACCGGTCAACGTATCGGAACACGGACTTGGCTTGGCGCTGCGACTTAGACCGGTGGGTGGTATGGTAACAAGCCGCAGCCGAAGCCTCTCAAAAAGGGTTACCAAGAAACCCCTTTTAGGCGTAGTTTTCGACTTCTATACTTTTTGAAAATTCGAAGGTTTTACAAGTTATAATTATGTACAATTTAAGTGTTTAATAGTGAGTTACAAAATGTTTTATAAGATACATATAACAGCTGTGTGTTCACGATAGCGGCATTATAAGAAAAAAACTTATAACAATTCTACTCACGAGCTCGGTGATTTAGAATGAAATCCTTACCTGAAACAGAAATATATATATTAGACAATATATTTTAATACTAATATTAAGTACATATTAAATTAAACGTAAGTTGTTTTTAAACACGTTATTCGAACCCTATCGAAATAAAATCCGTTGCCAGTCACCATAACACAAGCTTAGCAGCTTAACATGGGCCTAGATGGCGCTGTATGATGTTATTGTAACGTATAGGCTCTGAAACTACTAGAATGATTACCAAAATTCTACAAATGACCGATTCTATTAAAAGTAAGGTTTATGTGCAACTTCAAAGTCACAGCGGTCACACAAAAAGTCACATTAGAAAGAAAGAAAGAAAGAAAGAAAAAGGTAACAAACCTCTTCGTTCTCAATTACATGAATACATTCAGTGACCCCTCTCAAGTGGCACCGTGAAATACGGGTCCACTTAGCGTCGACTTCGATTCAACTCCACTTACAACTTCGTCCTGGCCTAGGCTGTGCCTCGACTAGACTAGTTAAACGTATTACTTTGCCCGTACACGAGTGACCGGTGCATCCTGTTGCCTTCCTATAATTGAATATGTGACGAAGTTGTGCAGTAGAGTCCTATGTATGTACTAACGATGTTATACTGATATAGGGACATTCTATTAGTATCAAAAGGTTTTGCGACAAACCTATTTAGAATCGTGAACCCTGAGTATTCACTTTAAACTCATTTTTCGGTTTTAATAGCGTTGTGATCTGAGTCTACCCGTGATCAAGAGGTCTGGAAAGACCTCAATACGTAGCGCGTTGAAAAAGTTCTTAATATAATAATCTTAAGACTATAGGCTTTATAGCACGATCATTAAACCAAAATCAAAGTCGAATTATTAACCCAGTAATAAGAACCAATAAAGTTACTCTAATTGTAAGCATCGCCTACTGACAACAGTGTCCAGTGCCAATCGCATTACTTATGCAAGAGGCTGCCAAGATCTGTCCAATGCCAGTCGATATCTTACTGCTAGTGTTGCCATTTTAGAGCACTTGCAAAAACCTTGGGTTATTTATTGACCCGTGCTCAAATCGTCGTATATAAGCTTAATGCAACGGACGCAAGTGCTCAATCAATCAGGCTGAAACAAAAGGGTTTTCCGCCCTCCGCTAAACACAACCCTCTGTGCCATTAACCCCATTTTAAGTGTCAATACACCCCCGTTTTCGTACGCGCTAACTTGCACCACTCGTTGTGATCATTTTTTAGTATTCGCCGCAGCCCAGCCCTTTAGTTATAGGTACTAGTATACACCATATAAGTTTTGTGATAGTTTCCCTCCCATGGGTAGAGTTTAACTGGTTATTTTTTAGTTCCGTAGCGCGTAGAGAAGGGTGGACACTTCGCTGTTTTTGCTCTTGGGTCCGAAACCTTCGTTTTTGTTAGACTGTGGACGTTTCGTCGCTTTTTATTTTGTAGCGTGTCTCGGACATAGAACCCGGAGTACGCTATTGATAAATGGTTTAGGTTTGTTTTAATCAAACTGGAATATGCCAATTCTACGTATAAGTCTTCCTTTGTTCGAGAGACTTTCGAGCTGTTCAATGAAAAAATTACGGTTTATGCGGAGAATAGCTTTTATTCTAGTTTGGTCGAATCAAGCCTAATACAAAAACATATCATACATTTCGTCTACTGCATCTTGTGTCAATTCTTATCCACAACAAAGCTATAGGGGATTAAAAATACCACGAGTTAGTTCGAGAACGGGTATTTACAGCAGTGCTTTGCTCGTCTCGGCGAGGCATTCCGTGCTCCCAGATTCCGACTGCGAGTAAATGAAATCAGTAGCATGAGGCTGTAATTCGTGATTTGTACGATTGAGAGGTTTTCAAGTTATGTGTGATTCTTCTCGGTAAGCGTGCTTTAACTTAGACTTGTTTGTCCCTCCATTCCAAATAGCTGTACGTTAGCTGACCTGATGTCGTCAAATACCCAGCAATGTCCCTACTGGAGTAGGGTTTAGTCCATTCTCCTGACAACTTTTGTGCCATCGACACGAAAAGGTACCTAAATATTCATCTACAATCAGGTTTAATAGTGCTCAAACGCTGACCTATACATAAAAAGCATCTTAAAATAGGAGTACATTTATTAAACAAATTCAAATTCAAGACAACATGCATGTTAACCACCCACAAAAGTTCCGAAGCAGTAAACTGCAGCCACACTTGGCAGGCGTCAGTAACACACGGCGTTTGCCGAAGTCTCCTGAATCGAATAGCTCACCACTAGCAAACTCCTCCCTGCGGGCACAACGCGCGCTCTTTGGCGTTTGTTTTACTTGGACGAACACTAGTTTACAGCGCAGCGCTACGGTCTGGTCAATGTTTAACTAACATTGTTTACTGTAGTTGACTAAAGACTCTAGTATTTTACTAAATAAACGCTGCATTTGACTGCGCTGAACGCTCGTATTCTGGTGCGTATCTTTTACAGAATCTATATTTGCATACCTAAATTATGGGCTTGAGTATCGACTCACATTTATAAACGTCTGTGCCAATATTAAGGCAATTTACTCTTTGGGTAAATTCTATATCACTATGGGTAAACAGCGTCTTGCACACAAAAAGTTGTGGGTCGATTGTTGAAGGTCTTTATCAAAATAATAAAATCAAAATCAAAATAATAAATAAAAATAAATAAAAAGGTAGATGCATAGTCATGACAGATATAAGTTTTATGGCATAAACATATTTGCTCTAATGTCTTTATCCAGGGAGGAAAATGTAAACTACGTTTGTATGGAGAAAGAGAATGGAGACTATCCTCTTAAAGTTAAATGTCTTGGATTAATTGCAATCGCTTTTTCCTCAAATTCAAGATAAGCCAAAGCAATTTCAAAAAGGAAATTGTTTCGGAAGAATTCCTGTTTTGAGAGTTTATATTTCAGACAACAATGTTTTACGTAAGCAAAGAGATAATTTAATTTAGAATAGTTCAAAATAACTTGTAATCGTATTACCACGATGGCAACATTATGAGATAGTTTAAATTCAGCGGCTGTTCCGGGAGGAAACTGTCTAAATACGTATAAGTTATTAACTCGATAATTAACTTCCACGAAGGGTGCCTCTGACGAATTACAGCCTATTTTGATAATTAAGATTAGGTACCGTAATTTTTACACAGCTCTGATCGTATCAAGAAAAATAACCCTAGGTGTAGAAAACCGATAATTATTTCAAGGACTTTCAAAGGCTAAGACAAGCTTGTGTCGTGCTGGCTTAAAAGTTTTACTTACAGGGTTTGCTAACACGCTGTGTACTGCATTACTTTCTTGATTCTTTATTGTTAAAAAAATCCCCATGAGTATCTAGTGTCTTCTTTTTATTGAAAACGCGCTCCGAAGACACATATCCGAAAATTGTAGTCATAAAACGTTTCCAAACGATAATGTAAATACCTTCTTGATTTTTTTTCTAAATCTAGGGTTAAAAGCTAACTCTAAAATTGAAATATAGTATAGAAATTGAATTCGATAGACTTAGATATTTTGGTGAATCCACGAGCACTATATTCAGTTTTTACCAAAAAGTAGTTGTTAAAGTTTTGTAAGAAGACCTTTAAGTCGCGCGTCATATTTATAAAGTCTTAGATACGTAGGAATATAAAATGAACCTTAACCTAAACGCTATTTTAGAAGCTCTTTAACACAGAATACTTTGGTAGCAATATAGGAGCAGTGTGTAGATTTGGTAGTGACGCACGTAGGAAGTTCTCCAAATAGGGCTGTTGCCGGCCGGCGCGGCGTCGATGGCGGCGCGCGCCTGGGGACCCGCCGTAATGCGACGACATGGCTTTCGAGGCGCCCCGTGCAGGCGGGCCCACATTGCAACCCTAAACAACGTCCATCCCCACATGGACAGGAAAGATTTTATGTTACGACAATACAAGAATACACTATCGTTGATTAGGGCGAGTGATCGCGTTACCGCATCGCATTTCACGACTGACACGGTCAAAACTGACAAAAACTTCGATTTTCTTCAATGAAAAGATGTATGGAGTTATTAATATGTATTGCAATTCAAAGCCCGCATGGAGATAACGTCAGACTTTATAGAGAGCAGAAAACATAACCCTAATGCTACATAACCAAACAACCACATTCCTAATTGAATTTTAGATATAAAAACTACCACAAACTAACGAAAGTTACATATAATAAATAAGTTTCTTAATAGAAAAAGTTACAAAACCATTACAACTGCATTAGTGACGCGGCGTTAGTGCGCCATCTATCGGGCGGCGGCGTCGACACGGGCAACTCACCTGTGAGTGAGGAGTCGGATCACTGACACATTGCACAAATCACAGTGTCAAACAGTTGCAGAGATATGCACAGGTAGTATAGTGGGGCAGCCAGCGGCGAGCGGCGAGCGGGCGACACGTGCGGACGTCGCGAGAGGCGCGAGGGTACTGCGCACCGGCTTGCGCGGAAACCCTGCGTCGTCGATGGCAAGCCTACCCGCGCTACACATGGCCCATTCGGCATTTCTATACAATAAATCATTAACAAACTTCTGTAACAATACCGATCCTAATTATATGAAAAAGAACCTCTACCACAAAAGTCAATAAAGCTTCCATTGTAATGAAAATTTCAATTTCCAACATTATTTTTAAGAAGCTTCTCATACATTGTGTTGCGGCTTATCTCTGGATATTAAATCTGCCGAGTATCCTCCGTAAGAAAACCCGGTTATGTGATCATTGTGATTTATATTCGTATGTTTGATGCGAATCTCACGTTGACCCGGATACCCTACTTCAGGACTTGAATACAGAAAAGATTACGTGCCTTTACATACGTATACGTTCTCATAAACTAGCATAGCCTAAGTGATTTTTTATTAGATCTTTAAGGAGAATTTTGATACTTCACTTGATACATAAAGTCGAGTCGAGCGCTACCCAAACATTATATAATGTTATATTTTTCCACCGATACCAATCAAGACTTTCCACGTTTAATGATTCATAAATCATTTCAGAAGTAACCATGAAATATTTTTCTACCATACATATTTAAGTTCCCCAAAGCAATAAATAAACTGTGTAGCCAAACGCCGAATACGCAGCGACCTGGTTATGAAATTGTGACGTCATAGCATGGGGGATTAATCTAAATAAATGTTTCTCCGATTCCTTCTCTGCATAAGGAAGCCATTCAACTAGTGTTATTTGTGTTCAGCGCCGACAGTTTATTGAATTTTAATCATCACTGGCACAGCCCTTACACAGTAGTGGTCATATAATCAATTGTATTTACGAAATCTGGATACAATCGCTAAGTGAATAATGTAGCTAAACGAATAGTAATTAATCATAACTTAGCTATTTATACTTGCTATATGTACTCCTGCTATATATCTTCACGTATTCTTTGATACATTACAAGTTCAATCAATCGAAAAAGAAAACTTTCCTCAGTAACATTGGCGCCCGACGTGTTAGTGAAACTAAGAATATGTATGACTGATTGATAGGCGCTCAGAATGGAGCTGGAGCCTCGAGAGTTCGAGTTCTAGCTTGGTTATCTTCTCGCTTGATTGATATTCATATCGAGCGTTACGTGTCGGCATCGTCGGTGGGTATTACTCGTTGGAATTCAACGGTAAATCATGCGATTCAAACTTCCATTTATCAACACTTCAAAATACGTTCCATCCACTTCGGCACAAGCAATTATCGAAAGTTTCATCAAAGAAATACACTGTCATTAAGGTTATTGTCAATTGATCTATCGACCTTTAAGCGTCTTGGAACGGCTTTCCAATTTCCTATTGAATTGAAATTTTCTCCAGAAACGACGACGAATCACTTTCTGATGCCAATTTCTTGTTTCTCAGAAAATTAAGTCTAATTTATTTCCATCTATCTAGTGCCTTTTCGAATAATTTTGCTGATTTTTTTTTTGTTAATCTTCACGCTTCAAATTTAGGAACGTTTCAAATATTTAAAAGGAAAACTGAGAAATTGGTAAATGGGGGAGTTTTTTTTTCGGGAGTGAAGATAAACCCAGTGTCCTGTCGCCGCGTAATTTATGATTCGATGGGTCGAGTGTCCCCTCCCGGAGGACCGCGATCAAGAACATCGTAATGGCGTACAGATTCCCGAGCTGCGACAGTATTCATAACGAAAACTACACTGCCTACACGGCCATTTTGATCCTGCTATAGTTGGAAACTTGGCACAGTTTCCGCATTAATATTATGTGCCTTGTTACCAACTTCCGCAAAAGGTACCTATTCGTACTTAGCCAATATTTTTGCTCTGCAACGTTAGATTCGAAGGTTGCATTTCCCTTGAAAGAATGTTGGCTCGCAAACCAACATGTTAACTACCCAATGAACCGTATTAACGCAATTGCGCTGCGGTTTTTCACAGCTACGAACGAAACTCACTTTACAAATAAAATTTACTACAATTTAAACTCCAATCATTGTATATTTACAAATAAAAAATAATTTGAATAAATCATATTTGCTTCGGTAAATTCAATCAAAACAGTCAATCATTTAGCATAACAATATTTCAGCTTGAAACTGTAATTTCCATAACAAAAGCAAAGAGCCATCACAAATATTTAATCCATTAACTGGCAGTCTCCAGTCCGTCGCCGTGATCCTCTCAACGAATAAGTTCGCACAAAGACTTTCGTAGAACTTCAATAATAAAAATACTTGTAAATTTCGAAGTTTTCGCTGGAATTATGCGCATGATTGGAAGGTTTTCAGTTGCTTATTTTGAAATGTCTGAAATTTCATTTATGCTTATTATATTTGCCGAGTACCGAAAAGGTATAAGATTAATGCTAAGTATTTTAATAAAACAATTACGAGCAAAGTTCGTTCGCTTCAAAATTCACCACATGAAGAGGGTAGGTATAATATAAGAGCATCGCACCGTATAGGTACGTAGGAGGTTTCTGCGCACCGCGTACCACGTTGGACGCCACTTCGCAGTATGATCTAATTACCGCTGCTCGGATGGTTGCTCTCACTCCGCTGCCCACGGATTGGCAACTAAGTCAATTCCCTTCCATCGAACGATCACAATTCTATTAAAACACCTTGTCATCTAATTACTAATAAATAATCGAGTACACAGCTTCAAGCAGTATGGACGAAATTGATCCTTGATTAGAATGTAGGAGGATATCCCTTAGAACTATGATCTAATTTTGTTGTTGTATTTTTTAACAAAAAAGTATATTTTATCGTTACCTGATTACTGTTATATATTACTGAAATCAAACGTATAAATCAAATTAGTTATAGACATTGTAAGAAACGAAAGTAAAATGGATCAAAAGGTGAAAAAACACTGTAGGTACGTAGGTACGTGTGCGAGTATTTTGAGGAAAAATGTTATTAATATTCGCAATCGATTGTGTACATTTTCCATGAGCGTTCGAAATGTTTGAAAAGTTTTCTTGAATAGTGAGGAAGTGTGTATGCATGGATAAAGTAGTGTCCGACGATAATAAGATGGAACATAACCGCGGGAGGCAGCCGTGAAATAAATTGAAGAGCAACGAGAGAAAATCAGGCACTCTCCCGGGACGCAACCATCAGTTCAAGTGTCCGTAAGTTTTCCTCGCCGTATATTTATATCGTGGGAATATTCTTCGGACATGATGTACAATCTAACCCCCTCGTTTTTCACTAGGGTTGTAGTTCGGGTTAACATTTTCATACCATTGTATAATGATTTTGGGTCAGCCAAAATAATAAGATAAATTGAGTAAATGTCTTCAAGAAGAGTTGTTATTTATTGTATCTTCACGGTTCGCAGCCCAAATTCACTTCGCACACGCAAAAAAAAGACCGCAATTCATAGAATAACAAAAAAAGGTTACTGAAAATGTTTGTACTTGTTCGTCTTTATTGTTTCCAACCCAGGGAATCCATATCGGCGACAACGTAGGACAATCCGCATATTCAAATGTAACGCGTTCAAGTTATAAAAAGAAATCAATGTAAAAGTAGACAGTCGTAAAAGCGAGCTTACTCATCGATAAACCAGTAGACAATAGGTGTATAATGGAGTATAGCACAGTAACAACTAGAGGAGTGGAAACAAGCCAATTCGATTGACTTTGCAGAATGGGCCCCTAGAGAAATCCAGTTTCGACATTCAGTTGAAGAAGTTGCAAGCAATTTTGTGCAGTTAACAGTAGACAGCAAAAGTGGATATTCACAGTAGAGCTAACTTAATTGTAAAAAATAGAAAGTTTTGTGTTAAAGACTGCACCTTACAGCACGTTGAAGTTTCAAGTCCTGATTCCGCTGCAGAACTTTACAATTCTTTTTTTTAACTTTTGTTAATTTTAAAACATAACGATAAATAATTTTACATTTTTTTACCTATATATTTTTTGTAATGTTAGGCTTCAAACTGCCGCACTCAGAGACGTTTAATGGTTATTTAAATTATCAGTACTTTAAACCATTACTTAATAATAGTTTAGGTAACCATTACCGTCTCCGAGTGCGGCGGTTAATTTTCTATCCTCAAAATGTAACGACTGCTACTACAATATTAGCACAATCTCAAATTGAACATCAAATGATGTTTTTATTTTGTATTTAACATTTTTCTATAACAAACATTAGGTACCCACTTTAATTAAAAACCTTGTTCTAACAAACACAGTACAATTTAACTAACGCTAACGAAAATTATTTCGGAAAATTCGAATACCCTTCGGGGGTAAGGCGTGGGTTGATTTTTTTACTCTCGGACAGTTGAGTGAGGGGTTGTCGAGGGTTGACGTCACGATGATTTAAAGTGGTTGATGCCCGCAATTTGTTCAGTCGGTTTCGGACAAACATTTTTATCAGACGCCAAGAAATACATTAGGCTACTTTTCAAGCAGTAATAGCTGTAATTTAACTTAGATTTTATTCGCTACTAACTGACCCGGCGAACTTCGTACCGCCTTAGCGTAAATTTTCTGAGAGGTTTTCTTAATTTTTTTTTCCGTAAGAACCTTCTCCTGACAATAGCAAACACAACAAAAAAAGAATTATCGAAATCGGTCCAGCCGTTCACACGTGATGTCGTGACAACGGAACGGGTTTCATTTTTAAATATATAGATTAGCAGAGTCCCGCGGTAACCCGCGTAAGTCCCGATCCCGTGGGAATATCGGGATCAAAAGTAGCCTATGTTACTGAGGGTGAATGTAGCGTTCTAATGGTGAATGAATTTTTGAAATCGGTCCAGAGTATAGATTTAGGAAAATAACTCTGACCATGTTAAGAAGTGGATTCAACGGCTTGAATTTGTCCTTCGTTTTTTAAATTGCTTCTTTTAATTGCTGATTTGGATCGTACACTTCAAATTGTAGATTGAGAAACTTTAATGGTATATTTACACGCTATTCGGCAAGGTACCTCAGATATCTCACAGAACTAATAAGCACGTAGAAGGAAACAGTAGTTTTCTGACCCTAATTTGAAAACTAAACAAAATAATGACCTACAACAACTTTAGGATAATAAAAGAATTTATTTATTTAATGACAATAAAAACAACATCTTACTTCTTACTAATATTATAAATGCGAAAGTAACTGTCTGTTACGCTTTCACGCCTGAACCGCTGAACCGATTTTGATAAATTTAGGTATAGAGTTAGATGGGACCTTGGAGAAGGACATATGCTTCTTTTGATCCCGATATTCCCGCGGGATCGGGGGACTTATGCGACTAACTTAAACAAATAAGCAGCTCTTAAACTCGAAAATTCCCAGGCTAATGTTAAATCTAGAAGCTTGACATATAATATTCATAGTTTAATTTGATAATGTTTTGACATTTTCTTTTTACAATAACAATCCAACGCGTTTTCGTAAGAAACCTACATTTTGAAAAATCTCACGTGAGATTGGAGGATGGGGGAGGGGGTTGAATAAAATCTCACGACATCTCACCAGGGGGGGAGGAGGGACAGAAAATTTCAAAAAAACACCTCACGTAATTTATGGACGCCCCCTTATTACAGTAGGTATTAAATTTTAAGTGGCATTTATGTATTCGGCTGTAATAGAATTAAAGAAATGCCGCCATAAAATTGTACAACACAAGACTTGTAGTACCTATGTCAACATCAACGACAATATCGCAGTAGTTTTCTCTCAGAGTAAAGTTGTACTACGTACAGTAGTATCGGAAGTCAAGACAAATGTCCTCGAGGAGTGGACACGACGCTGATTGAACTGTGTGTCTAACAAGTAGCCTATCCATTTTATTTTCACTTCAATTGAAAGAACATTATCTACTTCGATTTTTCTTCAAGTACTTAGTTCAAGTAGTTCAACTTAGATTTTTCTTCTTTAGTTAGTAAATAATGTTGATGTTGTTGTTGAAACGTTGAGCATTGAAATAATGCTAAAAGCAGGATTTTCTAAATTTGCGTAAACACTTTTAGAAATAATATTTAGATGGATAAAGAAATAAACAAGATTCCGAAGAACTAACGGTCGAAAACAGAAAAGCAACTCAAAATTTGAGTTCTACTTAAACAACTAATCACCTCTCAAATTCAAAAATTCCCATACAATTTGTAAATTTATAAGCTGCTCAATTATTTAAGTACGCCTCAAAATTTTAAGTGGCTTTTCTGTATTCGGCTGTAAGATTGTCAACACCCTAAAGCGACGCTAAGTTTACAGACACGTCTATAAAGTTCAATGACTTATCTTTATCTAAGTACTAGAAGCGCCGAGTACTTGGATATCGTAGACCGGGGCAGCCACTAATGAAGACGAGTCGGATCTTGTTCCACTGTCGCCTTTCTTCTTCTAGAAGAGCGTGCTATATCTTAGACCATCTCTTACAACTAGGTAAGATAGTGGTCAAACGCTCATCAATCTATACTAATACTAATCTAGGTATACTAATATTATAAAGTGGAAAGATTTGTATTTTTCTGTGTGTGTGTGTCTGTATGTTTGTAATGAATAAACTCTAAAACTACTGGACGAATTTCAAATTCTTTGACCATTCACCCCGAGTAACATAGGCTACTTTTGAACCCGATATTCCCACGGGATCAATACTCACGCGGGTGAAACCGCGGGACGCAGCTAGTCGTTTATATAAAACGATATCGGGATAACAATATGTAGCCTGTGTGTCTGTTAGTCCAAGTTGCCAGCTATCCAAATACCAAATTTCATCGCAATCTGTTCATTATTTTTTGGGTGAAGAACCACACACAAACACGGTTATTTACACACAAACTTTCACATTATAATATAAGTAGGATAAGCAAAGACTAAGTCTGTACACTTGGAAGCAAAATTAAAACATTTTTTATGGGACTATCTCTAAGCTCCCACCTTTCAATTAAAAAAAGAATTATCTCAATCGGTCACGATCAGAGATCACTAAAAAAAATACGCGACGAATTGAGAAACCTCCTCCTTTTTTTGAAGTCGGTTAAAAAACAAGTCGAGGGAAATTCAAACACAAAACAAGTTATAGATAACAAACAAATTTAACAAGGAACTACGCTGGGAATTCACAAGAGCCATTAAAACTGGTTAAAGTGCGTTGGAACTGCACTTCTGGGTGCACTAAACTCCCGACATTACAATTTTCCAGACTAATTATAAAGGTTCGGAACCGGTTAAAAAAATAGAGGTTATATAATACCGGTTTATTTCGGTTTTACTCCGAACTATCATAGAAAGAAAGAAAATACATTTATTAGAACCAATACACAGCAACAAATACAGAACAGAACAGAAACAAAAGTAAATTAAATAAAAAAAATTCAAAAATCATTTTTTAATTTAATTACAATCATATAAAACGCGGACGTTTTATAAACATTATTATAACCAAAATATACCGGTTAATAAAAACCTATTAATGCAGAATGCATTGGACATCTTGTTTATTTTTGCGTCGAACGGAATAAACCATCTTTTTATTATTGTTCTAAACCGATAAATAGGACAAGAACTTTTGAAAATGTTTCCTGGAAAACGAAAAAATGAAATGAAAAGGTTTTCCGCCAAGTACACGATACCGGTTTGGAAATTTAATCGGTATCCGAGCCCTGCTTATTATTGTCTCTACTTTTGTAAACATCATATACCTACCACGTAGATAATGCCTACAAACGCCAAATTTATGATAATGCCTACAAACGACTGTCTTCGCTCTCTTTGCATAGCCACTATTATTTTCGTTGAACTGTCCTTTCTTTGTTAAAGCTTTCATAATTTTAATGAAGATTAAAACTTTTGTAATGCTTTGTCTTGTTCAAGTTTTGTGCTTTTGAATTGTCGGCGTTTTAAGTCAACGAAAAATAAAATAACATGTGATGATTTAACCATGTGTTTAATAACAAAGAGGCAACCAGCCAACCTAATATGAGCTGGCTGGTCAAAAAAATCTTTAAATTTCTCAGAATATATTATGGGTAGCAATTTTATGCTACCACTAGCAAATAGATAGCAATCCTTGGTGCCATACGTTATAGGCAACACGCCATTCAGACGTTTACAAAATAATACCCTTAAATCATGAAAAATCTCATTCATTACAACCACTCAGGCTTCAAATGAAATAAAAGGGCAAAGCACTACAACATGTAGCTCCTATAAACCAATTCGACACACCTGACTCAAAATTAAATTGTCTACATGCGCTCACAGCTAACGCTCTGCAAGAAACATAATACCTATCTGAATTCCGTGGTGCTATTACTGTAATAAAGATCGTAACACTTCCGCTTTACCTTTGAAGTTGAAATCTTCCTGAAAACACCTGCAGCTTTAAAACTTCGCGCGGAATAGCGAGAGGGGATATGTATTTAATTTAAACTACGGTGTGTATGTTAGGAAAATTAATAGAGAGCTTCTCTACAGAACTTATGCCATGACTTTGATAGCCCCGTGGCTGTACTTCGTAAGAATGCAATCGTCAACGTAATCTATATGTTTCTCTCGCATTTGCTACTAATTTTCATTTCTTTAAGGCGCAGACCAACTTAGAAGATGTTGTCAATACAAGAAAATGGACTTTAATTGCTGTCAATTGGCTTTTAAGGTGTGATTCAGTAACAAATGAAATAACGACGGATGTTTTTTCTTTATTTTCACTACCCTTCAATTCAGGGACAATTTATGAAAATAATCTTTATTATTAAAAAAAAAGTAAAAATACTAGACCATCAGACGTAGCTTTGGGATTATGCTTTTCGACTGTTTTGTTTGCATTCAGAAGATCTAATAAATTTTTATAATTTAAAAGATTTTATGGATGTCAAAACGACTAAAATAAACAACGAATAGGGCACTTCGGTCGATTTGTGCATTTATTTCCCCTTAAAGAGTTTCTTCCACGCTACAGTTAGACATAGATTTCCAGTAGTAGCCCCGCTGTTATCAATTTGCTTTCTGTCAGTTCAAAACGCGTAGAAACACAGGAAGATAAAGCTATGGCTTAATAAAGACTACAGATGGAAATCCCGCTTTTGTTCTCGACATCTCGCCTCTTCAGGCGCTATAATTAAGAATTCTATGCAAAGCCAGTTAGAATTACCGTCTTATTATTTTTTCTCCGAGGTATAATGAAAACTTTAAGAGCTATTTCAACTTGGACTTGGACATTTTGACATAAAATTAGATCATTAAATTGTGAAACAGTTTGGAAGGGGCAAAATGTTTCGGTCTAGTTTGACAATTAGAAAAGATAAACTTTGAAACTTAAAACTTACCTACTCAAAGGTATTTACATTTCCTTACGACCAAGACTAAGTAATATAGTCGAAACGTCGAGGTAAGAGAATTTAAATGCGAATTAGACTGGATAAAATGAAAAGAACGTTTTACAAAATCTAGAACTTGGGTTCAAATGATAATTCTCAATTATTTGTAACGGTGTTCTTTCGGTTGCTGGGTAGCGTCGGAGGTCTCAATATGCTAATAGAAAAATAAGTTAAAAAGTCTGCGGCCGTATTTAAGGCATCAATAAGATTTATACATTCAGTGAACAACACACAGCGCCATCAGCTAGCCCCGTGGTAAGCTACTAAGCTTGTGTTACGGTGACTAAACAACGGATATAATATTTATATTTATTTTTCTTTTGTAAATACATACTATATATTAAACATAGAGAGACAGCCAGACCAGAAACAAATATTTATTTTTAAGCATAAATACTTGGACCCGTCGGGAATCGAAGCGGCACCCTTCTGCATTGCAGTCGGGCCTTCGCCCGCCGCACCACAGATGCCGTTATAGAGCAGAAAGCAAAAAAAAAACTCGGTCCTTGTGTCTAATTGCACAGACATCGAATAAATGATTCAGGTGGCTATCTGTCTAAAGAGAACCATCGCCTGCCTCGTCAGACATGTTTCCAGTCTTTCATTAATAACTTAATATCTTAGAAACTAAGGCGCCTCATTCGATTTAGAATAAAACGACCAAAATGGCGACTAAGGGGCCCCACATATTAACAGTTCGTAGATATCAGCACATCAGTTACAAGTTACAACAGTGATGTAGTGTCTGCTATATCACGGACAGACTGATGTCCGGGGAACTGTTAATGTGAAGGGCTCTTAAGCAACGCATGGATGCTACGAATGAAGGATCTGAAAAGCACTACATTAACAAATGTAGTGCTATTCTAGTATTTAAATGAAATCTATACATAAAAAGTCCTGTCTGAATGACTGCCGCAGAGCCCAAACTGCAGGTCTTAGGGACATGACATTCGTCGAGCGTGTTCTTTGTCAAGTATATGTATCCTCTAAAAAATATATTTTTTAGAAATTCCCACGGGATCGTGACTTACGCCGGTGGAACCGCGAGCTGCTGCTAGCATACTTTACTATTCCGTAGTCTCTAATAGAACCTAACTCGCAATTTCCCTACGAGACACCACAGCTATGCAATCTTGCAGAAACTAAAAATAGCGCAATTTTCAACTGTGACAGCGGCTTTAAAACCCAGAACTTTAACAGTTTTACGTGCCAACCGTTGAGCATTCTCAACGAAACGCCAAGCGAAAATTGATCATAACATCTTGCAAATAGACTTCAATTTCCGGTAGCACAGTTGGTAGTAGAGAACGTATTTATTTTGCACGTTGAAAAAGGTTCTGTGGTGACTCTTAAATGTTTTTATTTGCGCCACGAGAAGTAGCGGATACAGGGTGAAAAGTTTCCCTTCTTCGTGAAATTAATTGGATGATATAATAAACAGAATGAGGGTACGGAACGAACCAGCTCAAGTACGTCCTAGTATTTGTTTATAATGAGGAAAAAATACAACTACAGAAGAGCTGCTATATTTTAACGACTATTTCATTACTCTGCAAAGAAGATAATGTCGTAAATTATGCTTTAATACAATAAATTCTACGGTTAACGTGGTACGGTGACATGTTTATTTCGTTCTGCGATGAATGCCATTTCAATGCATATACAATATACAGAGTTTGGCGTAATGAATGGATAGCCACACAGCCCCAGATAATGTGCACCCATGTCAGAACTGGTATTAAGTAAAAGTGTCATGATTTTTAAGTCGTTTAATATTTACATGACTTGTAAATAACGCCAGCAACTATGTGATGCGCGAGAGTTGGTTAAATTTCTATCCATAATTATCGCGAGAGTATGTAACGAGCACAGCCGGTGTAACCTGCACCGAAACGGCGAGGTAATTACAATCTAAAATAATCTACAACGCAATTTAGACCCGTAGTTTTAATAAGAAGTATATTTTACCGTACCTCCCATTTTATTCATGACAATATCTCAAGTAAAACCGCGGGACGTAATATCCCAACATAGAAAGCAAATGTCATCCCAAATCACTGAAACTAAGCAACAAAACCTAACGTTACGCGTACTGAGGAAATTACATAACAGATTGTAGGTATTATTTGCATAAACAGGCCTCCATCCAGCGAAGTTAGCTCCGAAATCTGCCAGTCACTATGTTAATACTAGAGATGGGCCAACTAGTCGGGAAAGCTGACTAGTCGGCAGTTTAACCGACTAGTCGGTAGGTGCCGCCGAGTCGTCACATAGCAATTATGCAATAAAACCAATATTTATTGAATTTGTAGTACCAGAAAAACATCATAGCCTACATACATCATCATACATCTAAAATGTCATGACTATTGACTATGCCTCAGCTCCATTCAATTTTGTTTCCAACATTGATTTTTATTTCAACCATTTTTTGGAAGTTTCGCTACAGCTTTCGAAGTGTCAAATTATACAAAAATACCAACAATCGCTGAGTGATCATGATTAACCCAAATATCTCGGAATTATAATGATTTGCATTGCCGACTAGTCATCTAGTCTGCTAGTCGGCAGAACCCCTAGTCGGCCCATCTCTAGTTAATACTATAACTTTACACTTTCATTATACAAAACGATGTATAAATCGTATAACTAGGGAATTTGGGAACAGTTCGAGCTGCTAATGGTGCAACTTGGATCGCAGCACTTTAATACTTACCATCATTTTAATTAACTAAGTTTTAAGATAATTTATTTAATGTTTGGGGGTAAATTTAAGTAAGAGTTTGTAGTTTTGTAAAAGTTATATTTATTATGCTGCAAGATAAACTAAGAACTGCTACGCACGACTGGTGAAAATAAGAAAACCGACTGGAATCCACACAGACAGTGACAGTAAATTATACATAAAATGGAGATTTGCGAATCGGTTTTTCCTCGTTCGTCTACCCTGATAATGTAATTTAACAATTGGATACAGTACTAAGCTAGACTTATTCGAAGTATGATTTAATTAATCTATACTAGTTATTATTAAGAAGAAAGATTTGTATTTTTGTGTGTGTGTGCGTCTGTATGTTTGTTATAAAAAAAACTCAAAAACTACTGGACCGATTTCGAAAATTCTGTCACCATTAGAAAGCTACATTCACCCTGAGTAACATAGGCTACTTTTAATCCCGATATTTCCACGGGATCGGGACTTGCGTGAAACCGCGGGACTCTGTTAGTCATTCATAATTATGTTTATTTTTGTTTTTAATTAAACCCCAACCTCAGGGTGTTTCGTGTCGATATTCCGGCTAAACTACAACCTCGGAGTCTTCAAGTCTAGAGTAGGTAGGTTTCTTCTAGGCAAGCATGTTACACACTCACATAGTCGACTTCATCGACGTCTACCATCAGGTGAGGCGAGGAAGTGAGGTGAGGAAACGCTAGCCTATCCCATGTAAAAAAAACATTTTTTATTCTGTAAGAACCTAAAGTTTCGGAGCTTTACAGTTACCATGGTCACTGGTAAACTAAAGTGCTATTTAAGGATGATTATGCTATATGACAGATATAAGTTTTATGGCATAAACATATTTGCTCTACTGTCTTTATTCAGAGAGGAAACAGTCGACTACGTTTGTATGGAAATAGAGATGGTATCCTTTTCTCTGACCGTATAAAGGATGATTTATACTAGACCGGCCCGTGTCCAGGCCGGGTGGAGAGGGGCTACTTTTGTATGAAGACAGCTTTTGTTTTGCATGTTGCCCGTGTCGCGTCCGTGCTGTCTTCATACAAAAGTAGCCCGTCCCCGCCCCGGCCCGGACACGGCCCGGTCTAGCATAAATCATCATTCAACCTCAATTCCCGACTAAAATGAAAATACCTTTACCATCAAAATCACACATTGAAACAAAAATATGAATGAATATTTCGTTTTTAAAAAGACAGGTTCGTTTAAAAAGGATTTTTAATCAAATTAACCAAACGATATTCACGCACGCACGGCACCGGCCAGGGTACGTCGCCCAGGGTACGATTTATGGGTTATAACTTTCTAGCTTTTAGCTTTCAGACGTTTGAAAAATTACATCCAATTTTGTAACGTTTCCATTTTACATCTCAATTGAATTTCTATTTCGGTTGATATCGAAACTATTGAATGAAACGTTAGCTTTGTCGTGGGATTATCTCTGGATTTAATACTAGGATGCTATGCTACAAAAAATAATAAAAGCCACGCGATGCCGGAAGACCGGCGCACACTGGGGCCTCTTCATAGAAAGTAGTGCGCGAAATTCAAATAAAATAAAATAATGCTCTAAAATGATGTACTACATTAAAATAACAACAAATATAACAAATTCGTATAAATCTAATCTTCGTCTTCATCTAAATTGTCTGGATCAGTAGAATAGGTGAATGTATCTTCCTCTAAAAGCATATTTTTTACTTCGGCATCAAAAGGCTTATATTTTACTAATTGATTAGTTAGATCTTATACTCGTTATTAAAGGATCTGATGAAACAAGTAATCGCATAACAACATCCTCTAGGTTATCCTTTCCAGATGTTTTTCGGCTAAACCGTTCTCTATATATTTTAAAATCTTTATTTCGCGATTCTTGCGCTTCTTCACTGAGTTGGCCTATAGGTAGAATAAAATTTGATATTATCTCACCCCCATGCATCAATATTTTATGTAACGTAGTTGTCATTGGGTGCCAAGCATAAAGACTGATATATCATTTTGCTGTATCGAGACAAAAGTTGTTAAATTTCTGGATGTCTATTTTGAAACTACTTGATAACGTTTGTAAAATAATATAAAATTTGTGGATTAATGTCGGATCAATGCCAGTGATTGAAGAAGAAAATTGGCAATTTTGGAAAAACTTGCGGGCCACATTACCATCATTTGTATTTCCAAAACTTGGCTTAGGTTTATCCACACAATCGTAGATTGGGTAATATCCAAAAGATATTTTTGTAGATCCACTAATTTCTTCTGTATCGATTTAAATTTACTTTCAAATAAAACCTGACATAATTCTCAATTTTTCAAAGAAATTGAAGTTTTACCTAAAATGTAAAGAAATATTTCTTAATCAATATCAACAAAAAAAATACAGTAGGTAAGTAATATCCAAGATCTATCTCAATTATTTTTTAGATTTTGTTGCGTTTTTTATACCATTATATGATACTAAATAAATTACTTTAATAGGACAAAAGCGCCTGATAAAAATAAACTCGCAAGAAAATATTGTTTTTCTCAAAAATGCGCAAAAGTGTAATTCATCGGACTTCGGTGCCGTAATCTATACATATAATAAAATCGTAACTCAGCGGTGTCTGTTTTTGGAAGATATAAAAAAAATATAAATTGTATCGGTATCTATGAACGCAGTAGAACCTATTTTTCTGTTTTTCTGGTTGTCTGTTTGTCTGTTTATCTGTTTGTCTGTTTGTCTGTTTATCTGTTTGTCTGTTTGTGTGTGCCTTTGTGCCCGCTAATCTCAGAAACGGCTTATCCGATTTTAACCAAATTTGGTATGCAGATAGCTTTATACCCCGATTAACATATAGGCTACTTTTTATCCGGCTATTTAGTCCGGTTATTCGGATAAAGTGTTATTTCCACTTTAACCTAATTAGTTTGAATGTTGTATTGAATAAGTATGTTATGTGGAATCAACACATGATTAACCGGATATCCGGTAGGTAAATAGAAAGCCGGATATCCGGCACGTAATTAAAAAAGCCGGATATCCGGTAATTCCTAAAATACCGTATACCTATGTCTCTCCATATATTCGGATCCTTCGGTCATACGGAAATTTATAATGGTTGTTTTTAACCGACTTTAAAAAAAGTGGAGCTTCTCAATTCTACCCACATACCTATTGTTTGTATGGGGATATGTTCACGCCGGACACCAGCATAAGAATATTCTTTTTAGATTTGGAAAGTGAGAGTCGCGAATTGGTCCCACAAATTGTTGGTGAAGATCTGATGAGAACCTTTGGAATGATGAGCAGAATAGCATCCCACAATGCAGTAAATTACTAATTTTTAGACTTCCATCAATAGAATCAGCTTCTAAAGAACTCGGTACGAATTGATGGACCACCTGAAACTACCTTCTCATCAGAAAACTCCTCAATGATTAAAGTTACTGTTACAATTTTGATATTTTTTAGTGGCAGTCGAAAATGCACGAAAAAGGGGAAAAAAATATACCTGAAATCGGGCAGTTTTACCGGGTAGATGCAGATTGCATTTAGTTTACGAGGCACGATGGCAGCTGCGGCAGAGTGTGGATTCCGAGTCGAGGGTACCGCGTTCGAGTCTCGAGTCCCGGGCACGACGTTACGTTTTACCCTCCAGATGTCCCGTAAACCCGCGTCAGCGGGCTCGGGGGTCCTTTCCGCAAGAAAAGGGCCGCGTGCATGACAACCACTGTGAAAAATCACCTCAGAGGCTGAGGTGATTTTTCACAGTGGTGGTGGCGGTGAACTCGGGGGAGTTTATCACCGGTTTTGGGGGCCACGAGACGGTAGTGTGACCATGCCGAGGGAGGGGGACGGAGAGGGATTGTCTTCCGGGCAGAGATGAGGCTTAGAAAGGCCGCCGTTGTCGGGGTTGACGGATGTAGTCCATGAGGAATTCCCACTGGCCTCGACACTTGTGGAGCGAGGGACGCCGTTGGGGTTTAGTTGACAAACTGTGGTACCCAGGGAGCCCAACAAACCGAGTCATTTGCCCCGAGAGTGGCCTGACGGTACATAAGGGGCATCACCCACGTAAAAAAAAATATTGCATTTAGTTAAGATGCCCGACTTCAGATTACATAACAAATAAGTCGGTTGCTTTGTACATATATAAACAAGCTTATTATTATTATTTTATCCTTTTTTTCGAAGTCGAGTTTCAACTTTTATAGATTTTCGACACTTATAATAATGTGAATAAGCATGCAACAAGTTACATACCGATGTACAAAAATCACACTTAAACTCAGTCATGATTCTCTTCTGCTCAGTACTTTTCTGGTCGTTCGTTTAAGTGTAGACCTTTGCACAGCGATGGGTAGATGTTCGAAAAACGCTGACGAAGTCGCGGGCACAGCTAGTAACTAATATCTCTACTATATAAAACACAATCATTCTAATTTACACTTTTGCGCAAAATGGAGAAAACATCAAATGAATAATTTGTTCAAAAAAAAAGGCAGTATGGAATTAAAACAGTTATTATTTTAAAAGGAATCAACTTTTCGAGTAGCTAAAAGTGATATTAGAATCTACAGACCTTGCATTGTCGCTTATCTAGTGCACTTTGATTGGATATTACACTAAATCAGAAAAATAAATGTTCAAACTTAAACAAAAAAATCACGTACGTTACTGGGTTATTAAAATTTTGCGAAAGGAGGGTACTTTGAGCTATTGTATCTTCTAACTGGTGACAGATAATGGCAAAGCGTTTAAATTGTTGATTGGAAATATCTTCGAAACTACCCTCATGTGGTTGAAAATTAAAAAAACTTAATTAAAAAAAATGAATTTCGCGCATTGCTTTCTATAGAGTGGCCCCAGTGTGCGGCGCGCAGCGTTGTTGGGTGCCCCTGTAGTCGCAGGATCCTCGTTGACATAGCACAATGCTACTTGGTTTAATGGTAATTGTTTTAATATTTTTTAAATGTAGGTTAGGTAAGTACGTGTTGTTTATTTGTTTTTTTTTTAATTTTTTTATAAATGTGCCGTCTTTTATGTCAATAAAATGTTTCTATTTAACCTGCCTGTAACCGAAGAAAATATATAGGTAGGTATTTACAATTATGTGGGTACCATTCGTATCATCAGCTGTGCTTAGAGAGTTTGACGGTTCACTATTAGTGATGGGACGACTAGTCGGTAGGTGCTGCTTAGTCGGTAGTTGCCGATTAGTCGACAAATTGTGCCGACTATGCCGTTATGCTAATTCAATAAAACTAATATTTATTGAATCACTAGTACAGTTAAAGTCAGGAAAACGTAAACATACACGTCATAACCAGGGCGCACCTTTTAAATGTCTTAATGTAAATCAGCTTGTCTAATTTTTCGATATCGTTTCCACCATTTTTTTAAAGTTTTGATGAGAACTAACTCCGAATTATAATGATTTGTAGTCTGCTAGTCGTCAATAACCATAGGCCCATCTCTATTCACGATTATTAAACAAAGCTCGTTTTAATCGTCGAGTGGGGCATAGTGGCCATTGCGAGCATATTTGCACAGCAGTCGAGCATTTTAGGGCAGCCGCGCCGGTGACACGCACGGGACATTGTGGCACGCCACCGGCCGGTAACCTCGCACGTCACTAACCTACATGGGCGATGCCACTGCTGTATTTCAACTGCTTTTATGGACAATTTTACGGACTAAATAGTATTTTTCTTAACTTACACGATTTGTGTCCATTATTATTATTAGATCTACGGGTCGGCGTTTGTAGATAACTTTAGATTTAGATTACCGTTTTCCGAAACATCGTGGTAATTTAAATATAGGAGGAGCTCATTTGCCTAGCTGTACCTGCCGATCTTGAATGGTCGTGCGGGTTAAGCAACGCTAGGCGCGGTCATTACTTGGATGGGTAACCGATAATTCGTGTGGCCAAAATTTACTTTCTCGAGCTCTGCAGCTAACATTCTGTCTAGAGAAAACGAATATTATAGCCCTATAGAAACGCCTTTATAAAGATACGAGGTCACTTGAAGTTACGCCTACCAGGTAGAGATATAAGAGAAGACTTTTTATACCATTTTTAAATTAAATAAATTCGAGCGCTTATATGTTTAAGTAACTAAGATTAAAATTCAAATTAAGAAGCTTAGAATTAATAATTTCCACGGGAAACGTCACTCGGCAGTCGGCAGGTAGGCAGCGTTAAACGGAGTGCTCCAGGGCTATCCTGCAATCCACATCTAACCGAAATTGCGCGAATAACTCCCACAAAATTAACTTGATGAATATTAAATCGCAAACGCTCCGAATCCAATTTTCGCGGAGTATTTCTGTAAGGGTTTTTTTGGCGAAAGGGTACGGTCCGCCCTAAAATTAATTGGCCTTATGATGCAGAGTTTGTAATAAATAACCTTTGAAGAGCGAAGCAGGTGTTTGATCATCTATTTTTGCGAAGATGGCTGGGCAAAGAAGGCAGGATGGAAAAAGATTTTTAGTTGGTATAATCTTCTTCCTTCCTTCTTCGTCTAATCTAACTAGACTCTTTCAATTGAGCTATAAGCTAAGCCATTGAACGCTCTGAGGCGATTGTATCTGTTTGTGTAGTAAAAACTGTACCAGTTTACTAGGACTAAGGTGGTGTCTGTCTGTCACCAGGCTGAACTGTGATAGTTAGACAATTGAGAATTTCACACATGATGTATTTCTGTTGCCGCTATAACAACAAATACAAAATAAAATTAATATTGAAGTTTAAGGGCTCCCATTACAATAACCATATTTTTTATATATGCACGGAACTCCTTATTCGAGTTCGATTCGCACTTGGCCAGTGTTTTTCGATAATAATGTCAAGAATATTGGTCCCATTGAATTGCGATACTACAGAAGCAATTAATGAAATGCAAAATTCTTAGCAGTTTGAGAATTCAAGCTTGGCTGAAATCATCAGACCTTCGGTTTAGGTATGTGTCCGTGCCTATAACTAAGTGCTCCTAATTCCTAAGTGACGCAGTACGTACAAGCTACCAACTCCGCCTGAAACCTAAACTAATAAGGGTCAGAACTAACGGCAGTCCTATTAGCAAACCGCTTTGTTCGTCCATGCGTCACATACCTCGGGTCATCCAACCGAAACCATTTCGTTTACTAAGTTGAGTGGCCACTAGCCTGAACTGAAAATTTTGTATCATCATATTATATCAAGGTTAGGGAAGAGAAAGGTCGGGCGTCCTAGCAAGATGGCTATATTATATGTCATCGTTAAAATTCAAAATAAGACCTGGAGGTTGGTACAGGATCGTAAAGAATGGCACATGTTGTTTCTGGTCTGGGTCTTTCTCTTTTTATCTTGCTCGTAGTTCTATCATGTGCTTTTTACATGAGATAAGCTCGCGTTTTAGCCTTAAGTCGCCTAATGAGAAGCGACGCACAGTGGGCTGAAACGGGAAATCTGCGGACTTAGGAATCAAAGTTGATAATTCTAATTTTTTTAAATGGCGATCGCTAGAGCTACTTAAAACAATAAAAAAATGTTCTACAAGAATACTTAAATATGAATAATTCTCGAGGAAATCGACTTTGTGTGAAAAAAATGTATGAAACGACATATGTTTTGGTCTCTAGCTTCCAACTTATGGTCGATCCCGCACTTTGGGCAGCAATTTGTTATAGTATAGGTCTTTAACTTTCACCTGACACCAAGAAGTCCTGCCCCGACCCGCCCTTTCGGAAAATAGAAGCGATTGAAAATGTTGTGTTTTCAGGTTAACCATTTTCGGTCAAATCTTTACAAATTGTATTTTGTATGTTGTTGGGTGTGACTAGTATATCATAAAACAATGATAGGACACCTATTCTACATAACTTTTTGAAAATCGTACAATTTCGAGTTAAGCTAAATGTTTTCTAAACATTGAAAAAATAACATAGTAATGTAGTTGCAAGGTAAACAACCTCTTCCAGGTATAGATAAACTTAGTGAAGTAACAATAGGTAAGTACTTCACTAAATAACAATAGGTAGCCTATCTACCTATTGTATCGTAGTACTTTAGTCTTAATAATAAGACCCACTTATGTTTCTAGGAAATTGCGGCATCCTTCAAAGACTACCTGTGATAATGAGTGTCCTTGCGGTTTTACTGATGAGTTGTATATAAAAAGGTAATATAAAAGGTGGCAAAGTAATTAATTATATCGGGGTTACATCCAACCATCCAGGAGATACTGGTATAGGTAATCTATTAAATATATACGGTATTTCTATTAGATACCATAATAAAATATTATAGTGATTTAGATGAGTGTAGTTTAAGGTAATTAGGAACTGGGGTGTAATAATTAAAAAGAAAAATATGTCTGTCTGTCTATAATAAAAAGTTACAACAGAAATATACATATATATAGGGACATTTATTAACAATATATGAATAAAGTTAACTAAATTAATATATAAATAACGCTTATAAATAACGCTAACTTACACTGAATTCAATTCAAATTCATATAGAACAATGTATACATATACATGATCATTTAAAACGTCAACTACGATACTACTGTGGTTTCGGAACGCGCCCTCCGACGAGAAAAAACCACAAGAATCTCATGGGGATTTTTTTTGTGATCACGTGTTAAATTACATTTTTACCACGCATTTCATTAATTTTAATCATTGATAAAGATTTTAACAATAAGTTTAACAGGATGGACATATTAAAATGTAATACTTAACCAATAATGAGTTTTCGTATTTAATTTATATTACATACTAACCAATAATATATTCACAAGATATAAATAAAGTGCACGAATCACAGGTCTTAATGAAGATTTAATTGAAAGGTTTTACGTTATTCTCCAAACCATTGCGTCTGGAGAACACGTGAATGTTTCAAAATTTTCACAGTTTTACCAAGAGACAGCAGACAATTATGTTCGATTGTACCCATGGTATTATATGCCATCTAGCGTACATAAATTACTTATGCATGGAGCTAACATTATTGAACATTTTGGTTTGTTGCCTATTGGTAAGCTTTCAGAAGAAGCATCAGAAGCCCGTAATAAAGATTTTAGAAAATTCAGAGAGGGTCATTCTAGAAAAAATAGCAGGGTTGCGACAAATGAGGATATTCTTATAACCTTCTTTTGTATTCCGATCCAAAGCTTAGCATTATAAGACCGCGAATGAGCCAGAAAACTAGAATGTCTCTCTCTCCAAAATGTCTTGATCTCTTGATGCCTGAATGAAACTCCTGAAACAGAATTTATTGATGTAAGTAATTTCCAAGATAGCGATTCTGAATAGAATAATTTGTTGATTTTAGTTTCCTGATTCTGATATTTATATCTTGTGAATATATTATTGGTTAGTATGTTATATAAATTAAATACGAATACTCATTGTTGGTTAAGTATTACATTTAATATGTTCATCCTGTTAAACTTATTGTTAAAATCTTTATCAATGATTAAAATTAATAAAATGCGTGGTAAAAATGTAATTTAACATGATCACAAAAAAAAAATCCCCATGAGATTCTTGTGGTTTCTTCTCGTCAGAGGGCGCGTTCCGAAACCACAGTAGTATCGTAGTTGACGTTTTAAATGATCATGTATATGTATACATTGCTCTATATGAATTTGAATTGAATTCAGTGTAAGTTAGCGTTATTTATAAGCATTAATTTAGTTAACTTTGTTCATATATTGTTAATAAATGTCCCTATATATATGTATATTTCTGATGTAACTTTTTATTATAGACAGACAGACATATTTTTCTTTTTAATTATTACACCCCAGTTCCTAATTACCTTAAACTATTCTCATCTAAATCACTATAATATTTTATCATGGTATCTAATAGAAATACCGTATATATTTAATTACCTATACCAGTATCTACTGGATGGTTGGATGTAACCCCGATATAATTAATTACTTTGCCACCTTTTATATTACCTTTTTATATACAACTCATCAGTAAAACCGCAAGGACACTCATTATCACAAGTAGTCTTTGAAGGATGCCGCAATTTCCTAGAAACATAAGTGGGTCTTATTATTAAGACTAAAGTACTACGATACAATAGGTAGATAGGCTACCTATTGTTATTTAGTGAAGTACTTACCTATTGTTACTTCACTAAGTTTATCTATACCTGGAAGAGGTTGTTTACCTTGCAACTACATTACTATGTTATTTTTTCAATGTTTAGAAAACATTTAGCTTAACTCGAAATTGTACGATTTTCAAAAAGTTATGTAGAATAGGTGTCCTATCATTGTTTTATGATATACTAGTCACACCCAACAACATACAAAATACAATTTGTAAAGATTTGATCGTAAATGGTTAACTAGAAAACACAACATTATCGCTTCTATTTTCCGAAAGGGCGGGTCGGGGCAGGACTTCTTGGTGTCAGGTGAAAGGTAAAGACCTATACTATAACAAATTGTTGCCCAAAGTGCGGGATCGACCATAAGTTGGAAGCTAGAGACCAAAACATATGTCGTTTCATACATTTTTTTCACACAAAGTCGATTTCCTCGAGAATTATTCATATTTAAGTATTCTTGTAGAACATTTTTTTATTGTTTTAAGTAGCTCTAGCGATCGCCATTTAAAAAAATTAGAATTATCAACTTTGATTCCTAAGTCCGCTGATTTCCCGTTTCAGCCCACTGTGCGACGTTGTGGTCGACGATGTATAGCAGGCTAGCCTTGGAGAAATCTATTCACTCTAGACTTGGAGACTCCAAGGTTGTAAACTTAATAATTTACAAAAACTATCTTTACCACAAAATAGTTAAAAGTACATAAACACTTCAAACCGTATTACGAAACGTCTCACTACTAAAACAATTTGTAATTTTACCAACGATATTGCCCTGAGGAGCTACAAACGGTGAGCGCACGTGGTAAGAATCAACAATTCGAAACCGGGCAGACGCCCCACCAGGTATAATTGGAAATTCGATGAATTATGTATAACAAGATAATTTCAATATCCCGATAACACACCGACATAAACAATCCCATCGTATATTAAAAGGGACGATCTCGCGATCCTAAACAAACATCCAACAGCTCTGAAAAATAAAGTCCTAAAAATCGATTGGATATCACCCCCTCTAGCGTTATCGAATTATATTCGAGTACGCGTGTAATCAGTGATCAACCCTGTCTCGCCACGAACTCGGAGAATTCGGGGTATATTAGGGAAATTTAAAGAGAGCCTCCTCATTTGATGTTGACGTAGTTGGATTTCGACATGTTTTGATAATTTTTCAACACTCTTCGCAGAATAAGACCTATAGGTACATATTTGGATAGTACAGGGTTATTAGAGGACAATTGTCCATTCTGTTCTTCTGAGGAATTCTTTGATGAGAAGGTTCCAGGTGCTTTATCAATCCCTAACCAGTAGCACAAGTTCTGATTCTGATTTTTGTGAGACCTATAGTTTGTCAAATAAACCATAAAAACCATTTGAACCCCTTTTTCCAAGATTGCGGCCGTGGGACATGAGCCACAACCCCACAAACTAGGATTTAACATTAAACTAACCTCCCCTTGATGTCTAAAACATAAAAATGCGTCCTCTGACAAATGCAACCCCAAATAGTCGTTGTTAGTCGAAGGACAAAATTACTTAGGTATCTACGTTTCTAGGAATGACCAAAAAGTGTGAGTCACGGTCTGTTGCTAGACTTCGACTAGCTTAAAATTGAAACAAGTTCTTTCAACTTCGTAAATCGATAGCAAAAAGCAGGAAACTTTAACCATAAAAAGTTATTTTTTTTTATTTTGGGGTTCCATCTTTTAGCTGTTATTTAAATATCAATGCTACAGTCCAGTACAACAGCTAAGATTTTACAATTAAATTACGTGCATAAACCTATAAAGATGTAGGTATGTTTTATTTGACTTCGAAACGAAGTCGGCCATAGCCAAACATTAGCGTGACTTTTTGTAGAACTTATTGCAGAGGTCAAAGTTAGCAGAATAGTGGTAAGTAGGAACTTCAGTAAATAAGTTTAAATTAATGTAATTTACTGCCATTAATGGCAGTAAATTTCATCCTAAAATCCCAGTGATCAGATTAATTAGACAAACGATATCCTTCCCATTGGTTAGAGTATCCTGAGCAGAGCAATCATCAACTCTACAGTCCTATTCTAATTTATTTATGATATAGCATCATAACCGTTCAACCAAATGTCTGTTGTCAGTCTGAACAATGGGAAACACCCAACCATATATACGATTTGAAACTCGCACGACTGTTTTCACTACAAATATTATAATGACTTAGCAGGCTCTCGCGGTTTCACCCGCGTAAGTTCTGAATCTGCGGGTTTTCCCGAAAACACTATCTTAGTGGATACCTAGTTGATCACAAAGACCACCAAAACTTGAGTTACATGTCTCTATGACCAGCGGTTTGGGCTCTGCGTTGATATATAGATCAGTCAGAACATTGAATTTTATATATATAGATTAAAATAATGAATTAAAACATGGCTAATATCCCGTTATTAAATAATATTTTAAGTACCCAACCATACGTCGAATCTAAATCTCCCCACAAGCCAGCAAGCTCATTGTATCGGCGCGGCGGTGCGAAGCTAGCTATCTCGGAGGCTACCGGGGCTGCAGTGTCGAAACGTTGTGTGACGTCACGACGATCAATGGAACTGACGTCGATCCCTTCCCCTTCCCCCAACCCCCACCCCGCCCGGGATCTCCCGCCGTTGTTTAGATCTGCTGCCTATTGATAGAGCATCTTCACTTACTAAGCTAATTAACTTTATGGACTAATACACTATAATTATTTAATGTGTTTTTTTTTCTAATGATGTTTGGTGAAATGCGTTTTTTTAATTATAGCCGGCGTTTGTGACATTTAGATTTCGATTGGAATATTAGATAATATATTGGGGTCAATTCGAGCAAACCACCGACTAAAACTTAACCTAACCAAAAACAGACTTATTTTAGTTAAGTTAAGTTTGTATGCTATTCGGTTTTGTCCACAAACTAAACTTAGAATTTGAAAATGACAGGACTAAATACGGACTAAATTGATTCACAGATAAAAAATTGAGAACGAATGGTTTATGCTGTGAGGTTGGTAGTACTTTATTCGTCTAGATTTCTCTATGATTATTTGTTTCCTTTTTGTAGTTTGTAATTCATCTGAATCAGTTTTGTTGTAGTTTTGTGTCGGAAAATGTATATAAGACCTAACGAACGCAGCAAAAGGAACTGCTTGTGGAGTGGAGAGGCTTCCTGCTCAGTTGGCAAAAGGTAGGTCTTATTTCTGACGCAATTTACCTATGCTAATTGCTATTTCGATAGCGTAAGAGGAATTAGATTTATTTATCTACCGATACTAGTGCCTGCGGCTTTACCCGCCCAGGTCCCGATTCCGCGAGAATATCAGGATCATTACTAGCCTTTAATCTTCCTCGATATGTGGACTATCAAACACAAAAATATATTTTCAATTCGGACCAGTAAGTTCCTAAAATTAGCGCGTTCAACCAAACTAAAAAATCTCATAAGCTTTCTATTCATTAGTTTATTTAAGTTAAATGGATTAAGTCTAGTAAATTTAAGCCTTACCGACGCAAATAGGTCCACACAAAGGGTCTGAATATAGTAGGTGTTGCATAAAATGCAATTTTAAACCTGTTCTGTTCTGTGAAAAAACATTTTTGCTAAGATATTACTTATTACTAAGTCATAGTTTATGGAATCAACTAGCTGCGTCCCGCGGTTTCACCCGCGTAAGTCCCGATCCCGTGGGATTATCGGGATCAAATGTAGCCTATAGCCTTCCTCAATAAATGGACTATCCAACACTGAAAGAATTTTTCAATTCGGACCAGCAACCACTGGTCCTGAGATTAGCGCGTTCAAACAAACAAACAAAAAAACAAACTCTTCCGCTTTATAATAGTAGTAGAATTACTAGCTCTGCACCCTGCGGTTTCACCCGCGTAAGGGTTAGTTTTAAAGATCTAAGCGTACATAGAAAATACAAACAGACACGACAGAGAGGGAAGTCACTTTGTTTTATACTATGTAAAGATTAAAGTTGTCCGAGTACCAGTTTTACCAAGAAACCAAATACCAATTATTACTCGGCTCAATGTTTGTCATTACAAGTACTTCGTGATTAACTATGTATGAAATGTATTTTCTTTGTTTTGTTGTAATTTTTTACCATTACTCTTTTATTTTTAGAATTGGGATGTCTGGCGCAGCAAAACAAAAACAAAAGCTCGAAAAGTATGGGCTCCATCAGCGGAACTGGAGGAGGTCCTCCAGGTCCAGATTTAACAGATCTGGACAATAAAATATTGGAAATTGTAGGACCTGCCTCTGTGTATGGTTTTGCGACTGTAGAGCAGGTAAGTTTTCCTTTAAAAACCAAGTGATACATATAATTAAATATTTTTGCTGTGTATCTTAAATTATTTATTGTTAATTTCAGACCCCAAATGGAACATACTGCTGCTGCTGTTGCTGAAGTTCCTCCTGCTGTGCCTGCTCAGCTAGAAGATCCTCAATGAGTTTATCAACCACCGCCACAACAACCTGAGCTGCCCAACCACCCCCGTATATGCCGGCCTGAGCGGGTGCGAGCCCCAAGACCACCAAGACCGCCTGTTGCCGATAGCCTGACAGCAGCATTAAATGAAAATATTAGGCTGCTGAGCTGAGCAGATATTGCACTGCCATTAAGAGAAAATGCCTGTGCTAAGGTGCGGGCAGCTCAAGTTTTAGCTGAAGCGTTGAGGGGAGACACAGTTGAGGAAATTTTTGTTGAAGAGGCACAGTAAACTCCTAACTGGTTTAACTGTATAGACAATTCTAGCCAAATCTGAATCAAATTCTATTTTAACTACCTACCTAGTATATATTTTGAATAAAACTTGTAAATGATATAAAATGACTTTTATTGAAAATAATTGTTGCCTCCTAGTATGTGCAAATAGGAAATAAATAAAATAAACCTACAAAATTAACTTACAAAAACAACCTCATTCTTTCGGAAGTAGGATGCCAACAAGGTGACCCCCTTGGGCCGGCTCTTTTTAGTCTAGCAATTCATCCGACCATTAAAAAGTTAGAGTCAAACTTCAACGTGTGGTACCTAGATGACGGAACTATAGGAGGCGATATCAACTCGGTATACAATGATCTAAAATTAATTATCTCGGAATTTAAATCATTAGGACTTACTTTAAATTCTTCAAAATGTGAAATTTTTGTTCCTAACCAATTGATTCAAAATACCGCATTAACCCTTTTTAACAAAATTGTACCAAATATAACATTACTAAATAACCAATCACTTCGCCTCCTAGGATCACCGATTCTAGACGAATCGCTAAAAGATTTCATAGAAGAAAAAATTCAAAATTTTCTTTCTGTTTCGGAACGCCTCCAAAAAATTAACATGCATGTGGCTTTTTTTATAACAAGATATTGTCTTTTCGTGCCAAAATTCATGTATTCTCTTAGATGTTGTCAGCTTTGGAAACATCCCTTGCTTATACAACAGCTTGACAACATCATAAGAGATACACTCACCACCATTTTAAACACTTCTTTAGATGATCGCGCTTGGCAGCAAGCCTCACTGCCAATAAGATTTGGAGGTCTCGGTATTCGCAAAATTTCTAGTGTATCTTTGCCAGCTTTCTTGTCTTCCATATACAGTACTTCGAGCTTAGTACACACAATTTTAGAACCTATAAGTCCAAATTGCCAGTTAAACTATTTAAATGAAGCAACAGAAAGCTGGAAAAGAGCCTGCCCAACGGAGTCGTTACCAAAAGCCCCTTCGTCTCAGAGGCAATGGGACGAGCCGCTCTGCACGTTAGAATTCAATGACCTGATATATACTTCAAGTTCTTCTGCAGAGCGTGCTCGTTTACATGCCGTTGCTCGATGGGAATCGGGTCTTTGGTTACAGGCGCTACCATCCCGTAATATTGGTAATCTTTTAGACAATAACACATTTCGGTTGGCCGCATCTCTTCGTGTAGGTGCTTTCTGTACAGCTCCTCACCGTTGTGATTGTGGTGAGCCTGTAGACCGGCTCGGTCACCACGGATTATCCTGCCCAAAGAGTGCGGGCAGGATACCACGGCACTCCAGCCTGAACGATGTCATCCGTCGGGCCTTCGGCAGTGCCGGCGTCCCGTCAACTTTAGAACCTAACGGACTTTTACGGGACGACGGCAAGAGACCCGATGGAATGACTCTCGTTCCTTGGAAGATGGGTAGGCCCCTAGTTTGGGATGCCACTTGTGTGGACACGCTGGCTCCTTCCCATCTTCCAGTGACCACGGTGCGGGCAGGAGCTGCCGCTGATAAAGCTGAAAACCTTAAACGGCACAAATATAGTAATCTAGATAGGGGTTACATGTTTGTGCCGTTTGGGGTGGAGACTTTAGGTCCGTGGGGGCCGGCCGCTCTGGAGCTGTACAGAGAGCTAGCTAAACGTTTGGTGGAGGCATCGGGTGACCGGAATGCTGGCTTGTATTTTGCCCAGAAAATAAGTATATGTATACAACGGGGCAATGCAGCCAGTATTCTGGGCACTTTTCCCTCCACCAAGTTTTTAGCTGATTTAGATTTAGCTTAGTTTTTAGTTTAGTTTATTTTAATCAGTTTTAGTTTTAATTTAGTTTTTAATTTTAACTGTATTAAATCATAATATTTGTATTAAGTAATAAAACATGTATTTGCAAATAGGCATATTGCCACAGGTATTTTATTATTATTTACTTATAAGGCAGGCAGTTGATACAATTGATGCCTGTATCCAGCTATTCTTAGTCTGTTTCTGTATTGGCTAAGTATTTGTCAAGTTTGTTCTTGAACTGGTTGATACTGTGCCGAGATGATGTCCTTTGGTAGCTTGTTCCACGCTCTGACCACTCTGTTGCTGAAGAAATGTTCGTGAGGGTTGCTGTGCGAGAAGGCGGTGCGTAATTTGAGGTGGTGCCCTCTGAGACGATCATTGGTGTCACGACTGAGTAATTTGTGAAAGTCCAGCAGGTCATAGTCATTTGGTAGGTATACAAAACAGTTTTTTAAATTTGTTATCCGGCAATACGGCGGGTGAATGGATTGGAACAGTCTCTTAATCGTTTTAATCTAAGCCCTTCGTCATTGCTTCTGCAATAAAATTAAACAAAAACATTTAACATTTAACACCTTTCAGCCCGTACTACAGCCAAAATTACAAATTCGTCAATCGTAACGTTATTTATTCGAAAAATGTTGTTATTTACTTCAACGACCAATTTTAGTCCACACAAAATTAGTCGCGACTTAATTTTAGTTTGACGTTTACTATTTTGGTTGTTTTGTGGTCGTTCCGAATAGCTAAAAACGTTTTCTAACCTAATTTAATTCGACTTAACTTATTTTGGTTTAGTCCTGTCATAATAAGTCGGCGTTTTCTGAATAGCAATCTGTAATTTGACACGTCTTAACTAATTTTAAGTTAAGTCGGAATTTGGCTTGCTCGAATTGACACCATTATTAGACAGTATACCAGGTACCTATGTACATTTCATAAAAAGCATTTAATGTTTTTTCCAAATATTTTTCGAGTCTATAGCAGGTACGTTTTTTTTTTAATTTCAGACTACTAATCTGTTTTGGTTCTTTGCTATTGACATTTTTTTTTGGAATATGTGTCAAATAGTAGTTTACAATTAAAAAACACAGTAATTAATTATTGAGTACTTCAATAGTTATTGAGTAGTTTACAATTAAAAAACACAGTAATTATTGAGTGACTTCTTCTCATGAAGGGGCGCGTTTTCCGAAGTCACGTAGTAATAAATTAATCTTTGGAATGGTGATTTGTGCATAGTTAGTAATGATAGTCTAAATAAAAGTAAATAATAAAGAAAAATAATAATAAAATAACTAAAAATAATAAAGTAAAAGTTAAATAATAAAGTTTAATATTAAATAATAGTCATTGCAATTTAGAGTCTGCGTACACAGGAATGTTTTGATGTCTTTTTAATAATTAATTTTTGATAAGGCGGTAGTTTCACTGTAACTTTTTAATACATTAGAATGACAAATCACATCTTAGTCTATCCTGAAGAAGGGACCTGGAAAGGTCTCGAAACGTTAAGCGTCGTAACAATGCTAAAAGTAATAAACACCACGCGATTCAAACCGAAAAATGTCTGTTCGAAAAAAGTTCAATACAACATCGCGAAAACAGAAGAAAAATCTAAATTATTGAGTAATTATATAATTATGTTTTTTATTTTGGGTAGAATATTTAACATTTTATAGATTTAACAAATGCCAATAGCGCATTTCCATACGACACCGTAAACTTAAATAAAACTTCCATTTTAATTTTTAGAACTTCTGGTCTACATCGCGTTACAGATAACTTCAATTAACTTTTTAATAAAATTGATTCGGGAAACGGGTTACACCGGCCGTAGTCCCAAGAAGACTCAATGTAATAAAATAATAATGATTGAATAAGGACGGAAACCGTGTAAGTTTAAAAAGTGTGTTAAATAACACGTGATAAAAATACAGCGTAATAAAGACAGTTAGTGAATAAATCTTACAAAAATTCCAGCGATCGGTTCAACATCGTGTCAGGAACACTTGCCAAGTGAGCAGACAGAATACTAGAATCTAATAAAATTCCACACGTCATTTAATACTTTGAAAATTTGTTTTCTATAGTTTGAAATTAATCTCATTTTTCGGATTTAATCGCGTGGTGTTTATTACTTTTAACATTGTTTCAATACTCAACGTTTCGAGACCTTTACAGGTCTCTTCTTCAGAGTGAGGATGAGGTACTTACTTCTTCCATAGTTTTCTTTAGTTTGTTAATAAGATTTCGTGTATGTCTTTCCTTCTTTCTTACCGTATAATGGTGTGGCTCACCTAATGTTTTTAGGTCGCCCTCTAACTTGACCTAACGACTGCTATCAGAGATAACAACCGACGCTAACTGCTTAAGGGGACAATCTACCTGCAAACGTAGTCGACAATATCCCCCTGCCTGGTTAGAGCTGTCCTCTTAACGTAGCTTACGTTCGAGTAGGTAAGTAGGTTTTCATAATATGTTCCAGTATGTTTTTGTGCAAAAGAAGACTTGCATACGGTGTATACTTATTATTTCAAATTCTGAACAATGCAAAGACTTTTTGAAAGTTTGTTTAACAGAGACTAGAACGTTTCCCATCCGTGTTTCCAACCACGATGAGTTTCTCTAGGTTCTCATCACCTTTCCTGATTACATGACCAAAATACGCCAGTATGCGTTGATGATATATCGTCAAGATCGTCAAGGGCAAGTCCGGACCTCTATGTGATGACCACGATCCTCAGTCATGAGAGGCCGACTACAGACAGAGAACAGATACTAGAAATGAAAAAAGAAAACTATAAGAATATGAATGACAACCTCTGTGGCGCGTCGTGCGAAAGCACGACTGAAATGCAGAAGGTTGCGGGTAAGATTCCCGCCGGGTGCAAGTATGCTTCAAAATAAATATTTGTATCTGGTCTGGGTGTCCCTCTATGTATAATATGTAAATTTACAAAAGAAAAATAAATATAAGTATTATAGCCATTGCCTAGTCACCGTAACACAAGCTTAGTCGCTTACCACGGGGCTAGATGGCGCTGCCTGTTGTTCTCAGAATTTATTTATATTTATTTTATTTAGTTTGTTAGTTTCGTATTCGTTGTAGACTCAAAGTCGTATTCACTCAAACTTGTGGTTTAGATTTCTCCCAAAGCTGAGATCGAATCTCAGAATTCGGTCGGGCCTTGTTTACGGTTCGAAACAAGCAAGAATCCTTCCTTTCCACCATAATGTATGTAGGTTAATGGAGTGGAACTCATTATCATCGAAACGACTTGAAATTTAAATTAAATCGTATACTGTTTCCGCGTGATACTTTAGTAAATTACTTTCCGCTATCTTTCGCGAAACTTAGTGAAATAAAAGTATTCTAAAATAAGATTACTGGAGACTTTATTACTGAACTTTTAAAGTAAGCTACCATTATGTTTTTAGCTTTTCTACTAGATGTTAAGTATTCATATTAGGATCTGTTTAATATTTTTAAGAATCCCTCAATTTACACTCTGCCTGTGACTGTGGGAACTGAAAAGTACCACTTCAGTATTTAAGGGCCCTATACCTGCTAAACTCAAAATCCATGTCGGGCGCATCGAAAATTGTTGATTATTTCATGACGGAATGTCGTAGAACTTTTTTTTGTGTATGGATTGTAGGCGACATTGTTTCCGATATTTTAGTGCAGTTTCCATACAAATATGTCAAAACGCTTCGATCATATATAAACTATAGATACACGGTCCCATACAAAATCGAAATAAAAAATCGGCACTACTTCAACGCTTACTTATACGGACATAGTACAGTTTAATGTAAACCTTAATCACTGGGCAATAAGGTTGTAAAACACTTATGCACGACTGACAGCGAAACAAGGCATATCGGCTGAAGTATGCCTTGTTTTGACGGCTCCATTTCTAGAGCGGCGACCGTGCATCTATAGTTTATATATGATCGAAGTCGAAACGTATTGAAGCCTATCGACATTTTAGAAATATCAAACATTTTTTGTCTAAAATTTGGATAGGCTTTGCACCAATAGGAGGTTTTTGTCTTAAAACTACACCAAAATGTAGGAAACAATGTCACCTACAATCCATACACAAAAAAAAGTTCTACAACATTCCGTCATGAAACAATCAACAATTTTCGATGAGCCCGGGATTTTCAGTGTCAAGGTCGTTGGCGTTGTTATTCCTCTTAACAAAAAAAAAATTGAGTGTATTTGTTGGTTTACGCAAAAACCGCAGAACCGATTGCGATAGAACTCGGAATGTAGATAGCTTCAGACGTAGAATAACACTTAAGCTACTTTTTATCCTAATATTTCGGAAGGATTAGGACTTACGCGGGTGAACCTACGGGGTGTTGCTAGTTGTCTAATAAAACACAATAAGACATGGTTTTACAACATAAACATATTTTCGACCAGCAGCACAACAGGAACATGTTTTTGACCACGGGAACATGTTTTTGACAACACGAATATGTTTTCATTCGTGTAGTCTTCAATCTGAGACTCGATTAACAGTCACTCTTATGGTAAAGCACTCCATCTATCACATCAGCCCATAACCGCCAAAGCAGCAACAAAACGAACAACACTTTACGCAACGCCATCTTAATTCTGAACAAGTGCTTCCCACCCAACTTTTGTACTATTCAATAAAACTTTCACTTCGACTTATCATATCGTAGGAGTTATGATACTTCAATGTTTTAACTGTTTTCCACAGTATTTAGTGTGGCTACAAACAATCGTAAAAGCATTTCGAAGAAATCTGTATTGTTGTTCAAATGGGAGCTAGGCAAACGCTCAAGGCTCTTTGAAGTATAAAGTCCTTCAGTTGGCAATAGAACTATAATAATTGTTATGGCTAGGTCATGGCTGATAGCTAATACCTACCTACAGTATGACTAATAGTAGTATAATCTATTGAGAGGTTTCAGAGGTGACTCAAGCTTCAGGCATTCGCCGTTTCCGGTGTTTCAGCAAGTCTTATTTACAACGTTATCTCAAATCGTCAAGACACGTATTTATTGCAAGATAATGAGACGTGCGAAACCTAGTGTTTGCTTAGGACGTTTAATTTAACTTTCTTCGCAACGAAAACCTCATTTATAAGAGCTTCATCCTCTAAATACTTATAAAGACTCCTTTGAGATCTATTTATACGTATCGCCCGAAATTACTCGATAGCTACCGCCAATTTACACCCAATAAGGCCCTCGAGTTGGACTGGGAAAACCTTTTTTCAAATATATATCGTTCGATCAATTTCTTATTATTGAATGTACGTTCGTTGTGACTTGAAATAAATTTGATAAAACGGGACACGTTCGCGGGGACACACGTAAGAGTGAATTATGAACGTGAAATACGTTCTGGTTCATTAGTCGCTAATGTCACCTTCGTCTGGTGACGACGACCGACTTATTCATCGCTAAAGGTACGAGTAACGGTTTTATTACCGACTCTAAATCATAATTTACACAGAAACAGGTTAACCATTTCCTGATGAGGCAATAAGCTAACAGCTGAAGCGTATTTTCCCTAATTTCGAGGCTAATTGGGTACCCAATGATAATACGGGTACAATATTCCAATCATGAAAACGAGCCGTACAGTGTACGTGTTCAAAGAACATGACTCTCAACATACTCGTACTTAAAACAATAGCAGTCAAATTGCGAATATCGCCGGGCGATTATTTTACTGGCTGTATACATTCCTGCGTTTCCCATGGAGGACTGAATTACATAACGGCGGGGAGTTGACGTGGGAGGGGGGAGAGGGATGATGGTGCGGGGGAAGGGGAAGCCCCTACAATACCGCTGTATCGAGCGGCGGCCTCGGCAACCCCTCTCGCTCGCTCTCGCGCGACATTTCTCTCGCCGCGTCGTACATAGGCTTCGACTAACGCGTGACACGATAAACCGATAATGGTGAGCCGGCGATGTATACTACAATGAGATGGAGGAGCCGGAACGGACGCGGCACGGGCCATGCCATTGTCGGCGACTACATACAAACATTGTTACAAGGGAGAATTCTGCTCAACAAATGGCTATTATGACGATTTGTTAAATTGAAGAAATTAGTAGGTATCTATAACAAAAAGATTATGTTAAGCTCCCTCTTATAATAAGAAAAAGATAATGTTTTGTTGGGAAACCGAAATTAGATTTTTAAGCTTGAATAGGTATTTTATATAGAAAAGATATTCCCACCTCGTCTGATAGGTACTATCCTATTCCATCTTAGTTGTTTTCTTTAGGTTTCGATAAGGATTGGCATTTTAATTATTAATTATTATATTAGTATATTGGATATATTGGATATTTAATGGACCTAAGTTAAAGTATGAGAAAGATGCTTGCTATTTTAGTAAATACAAGTACCACAGTTTACCAAATACTAGGTGCGCCTCGCGGCTCTCTCAAGTACTTAGTAGATTAGATACATAGATAGTGTAATAAAATATCTTTTCAAGTATACTATTATAATATTTATCCACATTCGAAATCTAATTTTAGAAATTTTATTTATTACTAGCTGCGCCCCGCGGTTTCACCCGCGTAAGTCCCGATCCTGATCCCGCGGGATTTACGGGATCAAAAGTAGCCTATGTCCTTCTCCGAGGTCCTATTTATCTCTATACCAAAATTCATCAATATCGGTTCAGCGGTTTATGCGTGAAAGCGTAACAGACAGACAGACAGAGTTACTTTCGCATTTATAATATTAGTAAGATTTTACAAACCGTATTCGTGTATGCCATATTATCATAATTAATATTCAATAGTGTTTACTGAGTGTTTCTGAGAAATTACAATAATAATATACCTAATGAAATAAAAATAATATTTGTATTCCACTATAGAAGTTTCTACTACCTGTCATATTCATTATTTCATTTATTTATTTACAAAGAAACAATACATTAGGTAAAACAAATAAAGATGCCACTAAACTCATTAGAGTTGACATTGGGGTGTTATGATGATGTTATAACTAATCAGTAATCATTTACTTACTAAAATATCACAATTCAGGTACTATTTAACATTCAATTCCATTTCTATCCTATTTTTAGATATTTAATGACATAGTAATAGTAATCAATCAATCACTTACCAATGTCACAAAATATTCCAGTTCCAATTCTGCTCATATAAATCTAGGTTCTTTCAATAACATAATTCCTTGTTCACCAAATAGTTTTCTTTGTCAATCAAATATGCTTTATTTGTTTGTAAAAGCAATCATTATTATCTACAGCTTGGTTTTAGACTCAATTTTGATTAGGTACAGATTTCAGTGCTATCTTATCAAGATAATGTTTCTTCCACATCCAAGTCAATTCCTTCTAACATTAAAATTGTAATATAACTTCATAGGTAGGTATGTGATAGATGCCGATTTGATTTAAGATCTCTTTTTCTCCTCTGTCATCATTTGGTGCTTCATACACTCTCGTCACAATATTTGTGAACCCTAATAAGAGCTTCATGATTTTAAGCACAACATTTTGAGTTTATAGGAAGTTCAAGATAAACATCTAATAGGGTGTTTCGGATACTGCATTTTTGCTGGTGTAAATACCAGAAAACATATTGAAACATTCATTTAAAACACGATGTACATTAAGTAGTTTTTTCTAACCTTTCTTGTGAAATCAATATGAGAAGCAAAACTTGAGATAATTATCCAAGAATTGGGACATCAGGCTAAGTTCACTTTCTAGACTTTTGTTAACATTAAAACTTAACAAATATAATGTCTGATAAATCTATACTAAAAATTGTGCCAGTTGGTATATAAAACCGCCAATAATCATTAATTTTACCAGCCATTCCGTGTACTTTTGCATTCGAGAGGAGTTTGGTCAGTAATGCGACACTTACCTGAAACCCGCTGGCCTTGTAGTTGATGTAATTGTAGAACACAGCAGCACTAAGATAGTTTAAATGCGCGACATAAATAAATTGGTTTTTATCTATCACTTTTACTATTTTTACTGCAGAATGAAATGGAGAGAAAAACCCAAAACGTCGTCGGCCAACTTCAGCAAATTGATGTGACAATGACAGCAATTACTTTTTTGCTATTTCGACAGTGACAGTCCGATCCGGAGGCCTATTCATTTTTGGTACAATATCGAGTGGCCAGGCCAAAGTGAGTGAACAAGTCCAAACCAAAACACACTATTTCATTCAACCCTAAATAAGAAAAAAAAGTTTAGTCTATACCGGAAGTGATACCATTCCAAAAAATATAAAGTGAACAAATGAATGAACAAATAAGAGAGTGACGAGGACGAGACATACGTAAAATGACAAGAAAGAAAGAGAAAGAATATTGTCTAAACCAAACTAGCGCCATATTTTTTATCTCCGCCGTGTTTCGTTGTCATTCTTGTGCATGCGTGTGAATTTATGAAAACGCCGCCATTTTGTGCCCGGCTTTGTGAATTTCGTAATATTTGTGCAGTGTTCACGGTGCTACTACTGTGTATTTTTCATTTTCAGTGAGTTCTGTAAAGCCGCCACCACGTCGTCGACAACGGGTAAGTAAACAATGTATAAAATCGCCAGAACATCGATAACCCAATTCCTACGCAAAAACTCTTCTGCTCACCGACGCTACTCAAACTTATTTCGTCAAATTATGTATGCGTTTCAGAAACTAAAATGCCGGCCGCCGGTACTTTCAAAATCTTCGTCGGGAATCTATCCGATAAAACGACGGATGCCGATCTTAGACCGCTGTTCGAAAAATACGGTACGGTCGTAGAATGCGATATCGTCAGGAATTACGGGTTCGTGCACATGGAAAACGAACAAGTCGGTCGCGAAGCCATACAGAATCTAAACGGGGAAGTAGTACATGGTCAAGCTATTAAAATAGAAGCAGCTAAGAGTCGAAAGGCACCGTCTACGCCTACAACGAAAATATTCGTCGGTAACCTGACTGACAAGACGTGCGCGCCGGAGGTCCGCGAGCTGTTTCAGAAGTTCGGTGCGGTGGTCGAATGCGATATCGTGCGTAACTACGGCTTCGTGCACTTGGACGCGACGGGCGACGTGAACGAGGCCATCAAAGAGCTGAACGGTATGATGGTGGACGGGCAGCCGATGAAGGTGCAGCTGTCGACGTCGCGCGTGCGCCAGCGCCCGGGCATGGGCGACCCCGAGCAGTGCTACCGCTGCGGCCGCGGCGGCCATTGGTCCAAGGAGTGCCCCAAGACGCTGGGGCCGGACCGCAACGGTTTCCGCGATCGCGCCTACGGCCGCGACCCCTACCCGCCTCCGCCGCCGCCGCCCTTCCTTCGCGATCGCATGATGGGAGGATTCGGGGTAACGCGTTCTCTATCTCTCTATTATACTCGAGCGATACATCCGGTCTCGTCTCCGGTCTCAGCTGCATCACGTCGACGTAGCGCGTGTCGCGACTCTAACGCGGGCCTCGAACGACTTCCGATGCTACAATCACTCGCTACCGTATTACCATATCACACAGAGCGGCTATTCCTATGTTAGAATTATCCACAATTTCATTTCAAAGTCAATTCTGTCGGAGTATACCGTTTTCCACATTCTGAAGTCTATGAAGTTGCGGTAAACAGTTGAGTTCCAATAAAATTGTAACTATGTGTGTATTTTTTGCAACTGAAATGAAATTTTAGACGCTTCTAACATAAGAGTCTGGCCTAAGGATAAACCGCAATCACCCATTGACACGGTACTAACACAGATGTTGTATGTTATAGGACCCGTACGATGGCTACTACGAGCGAGCGCGGTTCGACTCTCCGCGCGAGCTGTTCGAGCGTCGCTACCCAGTGGGATCGCGGCTGGAGCTGGGAGGTTCCCGCGGAGCCCGGGGTGACTTCGTATCGCCGCCGCTGCGCCGCGAGCCGATGCCGCCGATGCCGAGCCTGCCGCCGATGCGAAGCGCCATGGGAGCTATGAGGTCGTCGTATGATGCTATGTACAGCAGACGGAGCCCCCCTCCTGGACCCCAGATGTCCCGGGGGTGAGCGTTCCACACTACCAAGTGTTGTGCTTGCTCTGTTTGCTTAGATTACATTCCACTAATGTTAGAAATGCAAAAGCTTAGCCCCCTTATTTATAAACGGTGGTTAACAGGTGCATAAACTATGTATTGTTTGTCTTTTACTGTGACATGGAGTTTCAAAGTTGACAGACAGAGACAAACAACATAACTTAGTCATCTGTTAATCTTCGTTAATAAGTAAGAGGGTCGATGTTTGTTTGTTTCAATCATGCAATAACTACAGAACAGATTGTGATGAAACTTGGTGTGCAAATAGCTCTGGAGATCTGGGTTTAACACAGGCTATTATTTTATTACACGCGTGAAACCGCGGAGCGCAGCTAGTTTTATTATAATGTAGCATCTTGAGTAGTATGTATGTCGTAATTTGTATTTTTTTAATGCTCGCTTGTACTAGAAACTCGCGTGGTCTAGTTCGTTAAGACGCTGGGGTACAGACAGACCCCCAAAGACGCGAGTTCGATCCTCGCCGCAAGTTCGATCCTTGCCGAATTTTTGAAGAACTATTTTTGAAATTAAACTTGTGTTTCGGTTTTAATCGCGTGGTATTTATTTCTTTTACGTTTTGAGACCTTAAAAGGTCTCAGAAGACTGACTAAGGTCAATCCTGGAGGAGAGAAAGGTCTCGAAAACGTTGAGCGTTGAAACAATGCTGAAAGTAATAAACACCACACAATTAAAACCAAAAATTAATTTAACTTCAATCCAACATTGCGAAAACAGAATAAAAATGTAGATGCATTTTTCCTTAATAGGATTTTAAGTAGTATTGTTTGCTATGTATATCTGTAGTTACTCATTTACTTAATGCATTGTTGACCTTCTTAATTAGCCATTATCATTTACTTGTAGGTAGATATTTGTGTTGTTTCCTGGGCAGTGTATTAATTTTAATATTGTTTTGTTACAGAATGTACGAAGACTTCAGTCGAGACACATTTGATGACAGAAGGTATTAACTCTGTGCATTTATAAACAATACTATAAAGAGAAAAAGTTGGAATGTATGAATTAATGTTTGACACATTTGATGACAGAAGGTATTAACTCTGTGCATTTATAAACTAATATTATAAAGAGAAAAAGTTGAAATGTATGAATGAATGTTTGTTGAAGGTAATCTCCAGTATGAATTAACTGATTTTGATGAAACATCAAATGTTAATAGTTTGAATCTATGATAGGCTTCTGCCAGCCGTTTGCCACACCAATCCTCCTAGGAACTAAGCAGTTTATCCGCCACCACACAGGGAGAAATAAAGGTTTGCTAGTCTCCCTCAGATCCCTTACTTGCCTTTTACAACACCCACGATAAGAGATGGGGTAACCCTATTTTATGCGGGGGCTACTCAGCAATGGGCGATTCTAATGTAATTAGTATTTGTAGTGTAAACTATGAAATCATCATCATCATCAGCCATAGTCCGTCCACTGCTGAACGTAGGCCTCCTTCATGTTTCGCCACATCTCTCGATCCAGGGCTTCCCTCATCCAGCCCCTGCCAACAGTCCTCCTAAGGTCATCGGTCCATCGGGTCGCAGGCCGTCCCACGCTACGTTTACCCAACCGCGGTCTCCACTCCAGAACTCGTCTGCTCCAACGATCGTCGGTTCCACGGCAGACGTGACCAGCCCATTGCCACTTCAGCGTGCTAATCCTTCGTGCTATATCGGTGACTTTCGTCCTCTGACGTATATGCTCGTTGCGTATCCTATCTCTTAACGAGATACCGAGCAAAGCGCGCTGAGCGACTTTGAATTTGTGGACTAGTTGTCCGGTAAGTGTCCACGTTTCTGCAGCGTAGGTCATAACTGGTAGGACGCATTGGTTAAACACCTTAGTTTTCAGGCATTGCGGCAGGGGTGACGTGAAGATTTGACGCAGCTTCCCAAATGCTGCCCAGCCCAACTGAATCCTCCTATTGGCTTCTTTCTCGAAGTTGTTTCTACCAAGCTGTATTACTTGCCCTAGGTAGATATACTCCTGAACAACTTCGAGGGCCGAATCTTCGACAAACAGAGGCTCAGGGACGACATGTGTGTTGAACTTGACTTTCGTCTTGTCCAAATTCATCCCGAGCCCCACACGTCTAGAGGCATTATTAAGGCTGTTCAGCATTTCCCCCAACTCCTGCAACGATTCTGCCATAACGACTATGTCATCAGCGAATCGAAGGTGTGAGATGTACTCGCCGTTGACATTTATGCCACGTCCTTTCCATTCCAGGGTTTTGAAAGCATCTTCCAGTGCGTTTGTGAACAGTTTCGGGGATATAACATCCCCTTGTCTCACTCCTCGACGCAACTGGATAGGTCCGCTTTCCTGGTCCTGTACTTGGACGGTCATGATTGCGGCGTCATACAGACATCTCAGCACTTCGATGTATCGCCAGTCGACTTGGCATCGCTGCAGGGATTCCAGAACCGCCCAAGTTTCGATTGAGTCGAAGGCTTTTTCGTAGTCCACAAATGCAAGACACAGGGGCTGATTGTACTCTTCTGTCTTCTGTACTATCTGCCGCACTGTGTGTATGTGATCTACGGTGCTGTAGCCTTTTCGAAACCCGGCTTGCTCTGGTGGCTGGAAGTCGTCAAATCTTCGGGCGAGACGATTCGTAATAACTCTTGAAAACAACTTATAAACGTGACTCAAGAGCGAAATCGGTCGATAGTTCTTTAGGAGTGATGTGTCTCCTTTTTTATGGAACAGTATGACCACGCTCTTGTTCCACGTATCCGGAGTTATTTCGTTTTGGAGGACGGCATCAAACAGCTTTTGAAGTTCATTCAGGACTACTGTCCCGCCAGCCCGTAGTAATTCGGTTGTAATACCGTCCTCACCCGGAGCTTTGTTATTCTTAAGTTGTTCAAGAGCCATTCTAATCTCGCCGGCGTCAATTTCGGGAAGGTCCTCCGTGTAGTGACGGATCAGAGTGGCTCTTTCATCCCCGACATCGTGGCTCACAGGTTTCGGGGCGTGCGAGGTATAGAGGGTACTATAAAATTTTTCGACTTCCGCGAGAACCTCTGGTTTCGACGTGACGTATCGGCCATCCGCAGTCTTGAGCTTTGTTAGGTGACTTCTCCCAAGCCGTTGATTGAACACTTTCGATCCCCTGTTGCGTTCAATAGCGTCCGCAATGGCGCGTGTATTGGATCGCCGGAGATCGCGTCTAATCAGCTGCTTGGTCTGAGAGTTCAGAGCTCGGTATTCCACTGTATTGGACTGCGTTACCACCATTTCACGTCTTCTCGTCATTTTATCCAGAGTCTCAGCGGAGAGTTTCGATACCTTGTCTCTCTTTTGCCTTCGAAAATATCTGTGAGCCACGATTTGGAGAGTATTTGCCACATTTTTGGCAATCTTGTCAACATCAGCCGTGGTTTCCAACGAATCGAATCGGTTCTTCAGCTCGATCTGGAAGCTTTCGGATCCAGCGGGATCTCATCAGACGTCGGCGTTCTAGCTTGTATGAAATATCTAGAGTGCCTCGTACAATTCGGTGATCGCTGCCGGTATTAAACCTGTTTATCACTGAAACATCTCTAAATACGTGCCGCTTGTCCGTCATGATGAAGTCTATCTCATTCCTTGTCACATTGTCTGGGCTTCGCCAGGTCCACTTTCTTTGGGGCTTCTTTTTGAAGAAGGAGTTCATCAGAAATAACCCCTGCGATTCCAGAAAGTTGACCAGCATTTGGCCCCTGTGATTTCGGCATCCAAACCCATGTGGTCCGATCTTCGATTCGTTGCGTTCTTGTGCTCCCACTTTGGCGTTAAAGTCTCCCATGACAACGGAGAAATGTGTGCAGGTGGTTGAGTTAAGGGCCTTTGAGATGTCCTCATAAAGGGCCTCCACCTCAGCATCAGAGTGTGTCGAGGTCGGCGCATATACCTGTACAACCTTGAGAGAATATCTCCGGTTTAGTTTTAGAACGAGGTATGCTACTCTGGTCGACACACTATTGATCTCCAACACGCTGTTCATGAGACACTTATTGACGAGAAAGCCAATTCCGCCTACGGATGGTTCATCTCCCTCTCGATAGTAGAAGAGATCGCCTGATTCTAGGGTTATTGTGTCCTCCCCCTGTCTTCGAACCTCTGATAACCCCAGAATATGCCAGTTGATCTTGCTAAGTTCCACTTCGAGTTCCTGGAGGTGTTCGGGAAGCCTTAGGGTACGTCCGTTGTACGTTGCCAAGTGTAGTCGGTTATGGTAGCCACAATCCGTAACCCGGGGATTCTTGGCACCCCCCATCCCACCATTTCCTTGGCTGCTACCGTAACCCGGAATGGCGGGACTACCGGGAACTGGGGGCCGTTTTCTTGTAGCTATCATTAAGGGTTTTGCCCATAATCACCACGCTGGGCACAGGCGGGTTGGTGATCGCAGTGTTGTTAGTATATAACAGGAAACGCTGCTGCCCATTTCCCGATATGAGAGGTCCTAGGTGCTTTATCTCAGTAACATTAGTCGCCTTTTACGACACCCATCAGTGTAAGGGTTGGTGCTATTCTACTCAGCCGAACACCACACGGCACAACTTGAAATACGTTTTAGTAATTACTCAATACATATTATGCGGAGTCACATAACACACGTAGTTTATAACATGTACTAATCATTGGTGTAATTTGTCTGCAGGTCGGGAATGCGGGGCCCGTCGCCGTCTCGAAGATACGCGCCCTACTGAACCCTCGTCCAAAGCTCAGTTGAATCGACGATGATAAAGTAACTCTTTACTTGACTGTCGACAAACCTTAGCTTTAAGTCTAGGGTTGGAAAGTTACGTTATATTGCCCAAAATGCAAGTAAAATAAGTGTGTGTATGTTTCCGTAAAGATTTAATTTTATAGATAGGGTATAGTCATCAAAGTATGTGAAAAGTTAAAGTTTAAGCTAGATAAAGAAGAAAAGTTAAGTTAAAAAGTTTCTTAATTGTTCCTAATTGATAAAACTAAAAAGCAAATACTTCTCTGTTCTGGTTGTAATACTTTTATCGAGTTTCTGATTTTTGTCAAGGTTGTGTTTTCTTGTAAACTTCTTAATAGGTAGGTATGGTACATTCATCAACTTTTATGGAATTTTCTGAGCTTGTATCTTTTTTCTTGAATTTTGTGTAATTTCGTCGATTATCTATGTTCCAACGTATTGTAAACATCAGTCAAATATCCCACAAAAGTTGACAAATTAAAACTAACTGCACAAAATGATAGAAATTAAAATTTATTTTCTTATGTTTATTGCTCAAGGTGTTCTACTAGAAATAATTTACAAGGAGAAATGCATCATCAAAAATCTTTCAGTGACAGGATTCGAACCCGTGCCCCCTCGCTTGCCGGGCGAGTACGCTAACCATTACACCACACAGTAACCCTCAGATTTTGATGATGCATTTTTCAATATTTAAGATTTTTCTTTTCAATTTAGGGACAAACACTAACTTATTTTATTTTACGTATCATTACGTATTTTATTGAAGGTTTATCGAGGCAATATAACGACTTTGCATCTCTAGCGGTAACATAGTATATCTAGATAAGTTGGTGACGATGAATGACTGACATGAATTCCACGCTGTGAGATTTGTGTGTGATGTGATGAAATGATGCGTGTAAATATTAAGTGGAATAAATATCATTTTAAGTACACTTGTCGGGTTTTATTTATAAGGGATAACCTGCAGGCAAAAAGCTGGTTATTCCAATTGAACTCTAAAAACTTACAGAACAAGTACAGTCAGCACGCGAATCCTCAGCTAAAAAAAATAAAAAACAGACTTCCACCAAAAAAGAGGAAAATAACCATTATTAAACTAAATTATTTATAATAGCTATTTTTGTGCACTACCCTATTATTCACCCCACGCCACAGAACTGAGGACTCTTGTGCCGACTACATATTTGGTTTTTGGAGTCAAAGTGGAATAACACCCAAAAATTGCCGGACTAAAATACACAGCACAATTTCTACGTATATCGATAGTTGATGTCATTGAAGTTACTATCGATAGTATTGGATTACACTATTGTAACAACTATCGATAGTTTTGCCCTATCGATAGCGTAATTCAGATTTGACTACTGTAACAACAATCGATAGGGCAAAACTATATACGATATCGATACTATTGATTTGCCACAACTATCGATGGTGAGCTATCGAACGGCAACACTAATAATAGCGCTGCTGTGGACAATCCTATTATTCACCCCACGCCGCAGCTGAGGATTCGTGTGCTGTACCTACTGTGTAGGTTTTTATAGGTAGTCTCCCAAAAACTGCCGCACTTAATACAACAGCACATTTCACGTTAAGTTAAAGCACCAATGTACTGCATAGTGCAAACACTGAAGATAATACGGGTGCAGGAGAGCACCATCATTATAGTGCCTTGTAGATATTTTATACTCATTCTATATAAGCGTTGCCGACGATATCGATAGTTACTTCGATATTGAGTGTCGATACTATCGTGTCCGTTAGCTTGACCGGACCATGCAACAGATTTACACCAAACTACCCTCATTATTTAGGTACAAAATATTGGCATATACAGGGTGGTCCAACTAGTGACGTCAATAAACTTTTTTTAGATTCCTCACACCTGGGGGTATCCGAAAATACCCCATGTATGTTCAGCGATTTTTTGTAGTTTAGGAGTTATGGCCTTTTTTCTCATTTTCTACTAAAATGCGACCACTGACACCTATTTGCTCATACTGACTGCAATAATTGAGATAATTGGCTGATTTCTTTTCAAATGCGGAGCTGAATAATAGGGTCATGTTTCCTGTTACAAAAAAAACGCGTAACACCAACCAAACTGTTACAAATAAAAAAAGTATTTCATAAAGTGAGCGTAGACAAAACGCTATAAACACTTTAAAGAGCAATTAAAAGAAAAACTCGCCTATTATTTTTTTTCCAAACCAACTTCAAAAACTTCCTTACTTCATTAGCTATCTACCCTATCATTTTTATTGGTCTATCGTTAGAGGATCATAGCAAAAAAATTATTTTAAAATTCCATGGTCGAAAATTCTCTCACTCATCTTACTTAAACCTGAAGGGAAACTCCCGGCCTAATCTAATAACATAAAAACATTTGTTCTTATTTTATTTAATACACTAGCAGCTCCCCGCGGTTTCACCCGCATAAGTCCCGATCCCGTGGGAATATCGGGATCAAAAGTAGCCTATAGCCTTCCTCAATAAATGGACTATCAAACCCCGAAAGAATTTTTCAAATCGGACCAGTGGTTCCTGAGATTAGCGCGTTCAAACAAACAAACAAAAAAACAAACTCTTCCGCTTTATAATATTAAGTATAGATTTATTTGTACAAATCTTTATTCAGATTTGTGCGGAAGTTTTTTTGCGGAAGACAAAAACCATCACTAGATGGCGCTAGTGGTAAAATACATTGTGGTATCGTTGCGTTTTTATGTCAAAAATTACGTTAGTTGTATGGGAGTTCCCTTAAATATTTGCGGCTACAGTAATACATCCTCTATAAAAATTTCAACTGTCTAGCTATCACGGTTTATGAGATATAGCCCGGTGCTAGACGGTCAGACAGCGAAGTCTTAGTAATAGGGATGAGTGAGAGAATTTTAGACCAAAGAATCTTAAATAAAATTTTTGCTATGATCCTCTAATGATAGACCAATAAAAATGATAGGGTAGATAGCTAATGAAGTAAGGAAGTTTTTGAAGTTGGTTTGGAAAAAAAATAATAGGCGAGTTTTTCTTTTAATTGCTCTTTAAAGTGTTTATAGCATTTTGTCTACGCTCACTTTATGAAATACTTTTTTTATTTGTAACAGTTTGGTTAGTGTTACGCGTTTTTTTTTGTAACAGGAAACATGACCCTATTATTCAGCTCCACATTTGAAAAGAAATCAGCCAATTATCTCAATTATTGCAGTATGAGCAAATAGGTGTCAGTGGTCGCATTTTAGTAGAAAATTAGAAAAAAGGCCATAACTCCTAAACTACAAAAAATCGCTGAACGTACATGGGGTATTTTCGGATACCCCCAGGTGTGAGGAATCTAAAAATAGTTTATTGACGTCACTAGTTGGACCACCCTGTATAACTAGCATGTAACAGTGGATGGCAAGAAATCGAAGCTGGTCTGACCAACCTGACGTCAGAATGGCCGGCCACTTTGTATCGTTAATATTTTGGAAACCACGCCACGTAGGTTACTAAATATATGAACAAAGGTACTAAATAATGAGCGTAGTTTGATGTAAATCTGTTGCATGGTCCGGCCAAGCTGACGGACACCGGTTATCAGTTCTCCGAGCTTTACTTGCCACTTCAGTCTGCTACTATTGAGACTATGTAATATAAATAATATAATATGTCGGTGACTTTGGTCTAGCTAGCCATTCTACTGTGCATGTTACTATGCTATTCCAATCCTTTCACTACAAAGTGGTCGAAGCGCAGTACCTATTTGGGCGCGAAATTTGTGTTTTCTTTCTAGTTTTTCACAAAAATGACTAAGTTGAACAACAAAATGTGAAATATTCTATTTTGTAATTAGCAGTCCTAGTGCATTGTTTTCTAGCTGTATAATGGTCGTTCAGGCTTTGAAACCAACTTGAATGAATCCTCATGCTAAGAAATAGGTACCTAACTGCCATTTTATGTTTAGGTTTCAAAACCTCACTAAGGTTAGGCAGCTGAAAAACAATGTTCTAAGCTAAGGCCCTGCGCAGACGGCACACTTTTTGTGCGATCGAGTCTGCGGGCGCACAAAAAGTCTGCGAAAAAGGCACAAAAAGGCAAAAGACTTTTTGCGCGTCGTGTGCGTTACTACATATAATTTTGCATAGGTTCTATTTTCACAGACTAAAAAGTGCGTCACGGATAGTCTGTCGTCTGCGCAGGGCCTAAGGTGTTGCAATATAGATTACATTTCGTCGTTCAACTTGTTTTTTTTTTTTGCGAAAAACTAGAAAAAAAAACCTTTGCGCCTAAGTACTGTGCTTTTACATTACCCGTTGACTGCCGAAAACACACACACACGTGGATTTGCAACTTTAATTCATCGCTTTTTCGGTTTTGCGTTTGATTTTACGATTTGAACGTCAGCAGTCAAAGAATTACCATATATTTATGCAGGTGGTGATATTATAATAAAACAAATAAAAGACTGTCCATTAATATTTATTCGTAACTTAACTATCAACATGTATTAGATACGTTATCTATCCGATACAATCTATAAACTATATTTACATTAGTCTGTACAAGGCGCAATGAACACCAGTAAATGCTACCGACGACGGCGCTCGAGGCACGAGTATTTCATAAACATTTCATTTTTGAACATTTCTATATGAAATGAGTCATTTTTTGCAATATATCTCAGCCAAGAGTGTCGCGTTAAGCTATCTGCACATGCTGGACAAACATTCGGATAATTAAGACACTAATTTATTTTGGAGCGTGCCAACATACTTTGGTGTGGGCACGAGAAGATACATTCAGTTGTAGCCAAGCTTATTGGTCGGTTATGTTCGTCCAATATGTACAGGGAGCTTTACAAAATCCATTAATACTAATCGTGGCGAAGGCATTCCAATAAGACATCTGTTATCATATCACTTCAATACTCACTCACAATAGAAATAGTCTTTTTATTCAACTTTAAGTACAATCACGAGAAACATCAATAAAAATGCATGTATATGGCTATTGGTCAACAATAAATTTTGAAATCGAGAGTTTTGTATGGTTTACATAGGCGTCTTATTGTCATAATATCACAAATATACGACGTCGGTCGTTGTGTCCTCCGATATACTAAGGAGTTTATTCTGCAAATTACTTGCAGTTTAATCGCCTTGGGCAAGTCTCAGAATGGTACCTTAATTCAAGTCATCTCACATGAAATACTACTTATCTACTAATGAAGTTACCAGCAGTGCTCCTTCTCATGGAAACTTAGGACATTAATAAGTAGTAAATGTTGTTAATGGAGACCTGTGCTATCCTGAGACTTGCCTAAGGCCATCTAACTTCAAGTATCATCCATCAGACTAAAGTCCTTGCTTCTCGCTAGCTGCCTCAATCGGTACGAACACTTCGACCGCTTAAAATACGAACTACGAACGGAAGACGTTTCGCTAACTACACACGTACAGAAACCTCGCCGTACCCACGACGAATATAAACTATAATATAACTCTTTAGAACAAAAAATATAAACAGACGAGAGATTCCGGCGATGCAAGGCAACGGTCACTGGGTCCGATAAACTTAACAATACTGAGATTTAACGTAACGGTGGCGTCGATGTCTGCTCCTGTTCGACACATCGATACGAACGGGTCTACACGAAAGTCGATTTCACAATAAATATTATCGAGGAACTTAACGTTGAACTTATATCTTACACCTAGTCACTCCAACCTAGACCAGTTTGAGCGTGGGATCGGCCTGGTATTTCGCGAGGGTTTTCTTGACCCTGAGTGCTGTGAGTCGTACTGGTGGGTTGGCATGCCAGCACTCGGCCATTAGGGTCACAATGGTCGCTATAGGTTCGGCAGCGATCCATCTTGCAGGCACCGGTGGCCGTAATCCTTTAGTCACAACCACCCCATGCATGTCCTCGAAGCTTGGGTCGGAGGGGACCCACTCATGATACGGCAACGCGTAAGGCTCAACGTGTTGCCCTTTGTCACCAGTCGCGGTGCGTCGACACATCTCCCACAAGACAAGCCCGAGGGAATACATGTCCGCCATCTTGAACGCCTCGAAGTTAGTGACATCGAGGGTTTCAGCGAGGACTTCAGGCGGCATGTAGCGGCGTGTCCCGACGCGTGTGTTTGGTGCAATGTCGACCTCGTTGCGTTCGGCAACGTACCGCACTGCCAGACCGAAGTCTGCTATAGCACATGTACCGTTCCGCTTAACTAGTATGTTCTTGCTCTTTATGTCTCGGTGCGCGATTGCTCGCTTGCCTTTAGTGCCGAAGATGTCCATGTGTAAGTGCGCGAGTCCGCTTACTATAGAATACGCCATTGTCAACAATGCAGAGGTATCTAGCACGACAGTTTGCAAATAGTCGTGGAGCGAGCCGTTCTCGTGATACTCCGTGATGAGCAACATCTGAGTCCAAGAACCTGTGCCTTTGATATCCGCCGCTATGAATCCAAGAACGTTCTCGTGCCGCATCAGTACCGTCTGGTATATCTCAGTCTCTCGGAACCAGGAGGCTTCTTCCGTAGTGAAGAACACCTTGACAGCGACCTTTTCCCCGCGCCAGCGAGCGAGCCAGACTTCACCGTAGCGTCCTTTGCCGATGGATTCGACCATTTGTATCTGCTTGGCTACAGTGCGCTGGACCAAGAGAGGTAGCCCAGAGCCGGAGCCGGAGGACATATCTCCGAGGGTGCCGGTGGTGATTGAGGTTGGAGCTGGAGGTGAAGGTGGTCGCTTGCCGCAACGTCGGCGACGGCGGCAGACCAGCGCCAGCGCCGCTAAGAAGGCAACCAGCGCAACGCAAAGAGCAGCTGCAACGAGCAATGTTGGCGCAGCGCCTCCGGCTGTCGCAGCTCTGACACCTGGAGCTTCCGTTACCTCGGGCGGTGGTTCCGGCAGCACCGGGCGGAGGTACCGGTTGCAGAGGTCACGATCGTAGCAACATTCGATCGTCTTCGGATGCTGATGCGGTACTTGAGAACTCTTACACTGAAACACGATGAAAATAAAACTTTTTTTGAGGGTACTATTTAATCTGTAACATTACTTTCACGGGGTATGCCTGTACAAGTTTATATTTAACTAGCAGCTCCCCGCGGTTTCACCCGCATAAGTCCCGATCCCGTGGGAATATCGGGATCAAAAGTAGCCTATAGCCTTCCTCAATAAATGGACTATCCAACCCCGAAAGAATTTTTCAAATCGGACCAGTGGTTCCTGAGATTAGCGCGTTCAAACAAACAAACTCTTCCGCTTTATAATAGTAATAATAGATAGATAAAAATGCCTTGTTATTTTGATCGTTTTAGTTGGTATAATTATATGATAATACTGCAACAGGCAAAAAAGTGATAAGCATGAACATACAGGGATGGTAATGAAAAGATAGGTAAAAATCTTGAATCCCCCATTTGAATAAAAGCATACTATAAGATGATGGCTAACAAATGAGAATGGAAGAAGTCATGCAGCAGCGACAAGCCAAAAAGCTTGGGACAGGGAATCAGGGTTGCAGGGAACATTAGGATGATGGTCATAGTTTAGAGTGGTAATGTGTATATACCTGCATGAATCCCGACTCGTCAGGCGGCAAGCATCCGGAGGTGCGTTCCAGACCGAAAGAGCCGTTGTCCTCGATAACTTCCTCGACTGCAACGAAGCAGTACCCCCCGGGCTGCGTGAAGCAGGTGCCGTTGGACGAGCCATCGGGGCAGGCGCTAGCCCCGCCGCACTCGCACTCCAGGGCCCGACCTGAAACCAAGCAACGCGTTCTGTTAGGAATATTTGATACTAAACAAAGTAAGATAATGACAAAGTTCTTGTTTGAAATATTTAAAGGAAAAATACTTCGGCAAAATACAACCCACGATTGACGCTGAGCGGGATTGGAACCAACAACGCATCAAACAACAAAATCAAGAAGTTCTTGTTTGTTGTACCAAAATTAAAGTTACATAAATATTACAAAATCTAGTGTGGCATAATGGGCGGCCTCTTTGCCTAAGGGCGATCTCTTCCAGGCAACCAAGAACCGGGTTTTTTTACGACTTCAAAAAAGGAGGAGATTTTTAGGGTTCCGTACCTAAAGGTAAAAACGGGACCCTATTACTGAGACTTCGCTGTCTGTCTGTCTGTCTGTCTGTCTGTCTGTCCGTCCGTCCGTCCGTCCGTCTGTCACCAGGCTGTATCTCATGAACCGTAATAGCTAGAAGGTTGAAATTTTCACAGAAGATGTATTTCGGTTGCCGCTACAACAACAAATACTAAAAACAAAATAAAACAATTATTTAAAAGGGGCTCCCATACAACAAACGTGTTTCAAAAATAACAAGGAGTCGCGGGACAGGAACAGGGACAGGAGGAGGACAGGAGGACGAGTTGGTCATGGAATTCAAAATGGCTGCCTTGTCTGTCAAATATACCAGTCTGCCTTCACTTACCAAAGAGTTTCTTTTATGTTTCAGATTTTCTTTGTGCCAAGGTTTTTTTTTTTCGATTGATTCGGTCGTTTGATGGGAGTAAGAATCGAAGATAATATTTCATATTTTCCTATAAAATTTAAAAATTGGTTGTTGTAAACCATTTTAGGGTTCCGTATCCAATTGTGATAGTGGTACGGAACCCTTAATGCGCGAGTGTCGCACTTGCCCCGTTTTTAATTCTGGTTGAGATAAGTTCAATACACTTTGAACTTAACTTATTCTATGCAGAAAAACAGCAAATCAAAATATAAGTCCTACTTAAAATAGAAGGCCTAAAATCGGTTTTATTTGACTAATCGTCCTTAAAATTAAATGCCCATGTAAATATTAGAAAGCGCGCAATATTTGCGTCTATTGATAAGTCCCTGTTTCGTGGATAGTCAGGTTTACGATGTCAAATAATTTAAACCACAAGGCGAACAGCGAAACGCTTCTATTTTGCTATTCGTTTCAGTTCTGCTGGCCTACTTTTTCATTAACCTAATCAAATCACCACTGCAATCATTTAAGTGGAATTACGCGACTACATAGAACTAGACTAAGTAAATAAGTGATTTTCGGAAAATTATCGTTATCATACCTTTATCAAAGATAAAATAATTAATAATATTAACGTAAATGTCCGTAAAAATAGAATATAATCTCGTTTCTGGAATAACACGTGATTTATATCAACCATAATTGTGATGGATATTAATTCATTTTACAGGTATTTCCTTATTGCTCTGATAATGTGAATTGAGATAAGCGTCGTCGAATCCAATATTGTTGAGGCCCTAAGCACCTGTTTCGAATACTAAAACTAAATAACGCACGGAATCTTAATGAACTAGAGATGTAAATTTAAGCAATTGAAGGTTAAGACGTTAGGGGAAACAAGCTAAAAACCTGCCTCATACAATCAAAGCTTATACCATACAATCCACAATTAAAAAAGCTATTCCAAGATTTGTTAGCGATTTCAAATAAGGAAACGTCAAGCACCATTGGTCATTTGGTGGTTAGAGAAGTTTTTACAACGAGTAGGTCAATAGATCCACAATAGGAGAAGATTTCCGTAAAAAATGGCACGGAATCGACGCAGCTGGTGAAGCGAGACCCTTACACTATAGATGTTACCGTTACTTAGCTTTGCAATCTAGGAATACGGAACAAAACTTTGTTTAGTGCCCTAAAACTTAAAGTCTTTTTTTATTGGTATAGTAGGTTTAGTGCAACCTTGGTTATGGGGTAAACAAGCAAGACCTTAACTGAAAATTCCTGTCGGACTCATCAAAAATTGTTGTATTGGCACTGCGGAAAATAATCAATAGAGCACATTAAAAATAAATGTCGAAAATGTGCTAAGGCTTCGAAACAATAAGAAGTTTTGGTCTTGAAACTACACCAAAATGTAGGAAACAATGTCATTTACAGACGGTTTACACGAAAATATTCAAAAACATTGCGTCAGACAATAATCACCAATTTTCGATGAATCCGACCGAATTTTCAGTTTAGGTTTTGTTTATCTTTTAAACAATGTTTTTCTTCACAGTATTTCTTAAATTGAAAAGCCATTTTAAAAGGATGAAGCATTTATTTACTATTTAAACATTTCTTAGTACGGCTGTTAAGACTTCTAAATTATTATTTAATTGCTGTGTGATATAAAAACCATTTCTGGTTCCACAACTGCACTAGTCAATCCGAAAAAATAAATCTGATGCAATCAAAACAAGTCCTAGACCACGACTAATAGCTATTAATATCGAGTACATAAATAAATAAAACAAATATGTACATAAATGAATCGGCTATATTAATTAAAAAAATGACATGTTTATAAAGGCTGATATCACTAATAACATCGCCTGGAACAAGTTTAATTTACATGTAACTGATACATCTAGTTTATGATGTGCTCTAACAATGTTTCTACGTGGTTATTAAACGTATCAAGTGACAATTGACGGCAAACGACCGAGATTTAATAGGGTCTCATATTAAAACTGCGATTAGGCGCATAACTAATGAATTCCATTACAGAAAACTGTTTGAATTGAAAATGTAGATTTCGATCGAATCAATTTATGTTAGGAATTCTCGGCTAAGTCTTTGTTAAACTTAAACGATAAAGAATTTTAATTTACCAATCTGATACCTAAATCAGTACTGGAATTTGAAAATAATTAGACAAATTTTTAGTTACGATCAATCCTATGGCACTATTATGTTAAATGAAAATATGTATATTTGTTTTAGTTATTGTGAGATTTTACTAAAAAACTATGGTGTTGCAGTGCAGATCGAATTGAACCCGCTGAACCAATTGCAGTGAAACTCGGTAAGGAGATGATAGCAGGAGATCTACATGAGCATTTTTCAAGCCTTACATTCCGAAAAGATGAGGAATTCCGCAGTTAAAATCGTGAGCATTCATAAATGTAAAAGCAAAAAAAAGTAATCAAAAATCACACATCCCAAAAAAAATTCAGAGAAATTTACGTATTCTAAAAACCTATTACATTTTACGTTCGGAAAAACCATCGTGTTGTATTGTAACGTCTGGAAACAGTATGCATCAATAGCGAACGAAAGAAATGTTGTTTTTTTGGCAAGAGGCGAGAAACAGGTAACCGGGACGGCCTTCGGTTCACGTTACCCGACAGTTGGAGACGACCCTCGGACATAAAAGATACTAACAATGGTGAAGTATCAGGTAATGCTTCACTGAACAACATTACATAAGGTAATCTTTAATTGGTATTGAAAATGGGATTCGTTTTTATTATAATAATAATATTACGCTCAAATTTAATAACCAATCTATCTCCATTTTTGACAGTAATCCAGAATGATTGATTGGCATGTTTGTCATGAATACCCATCAAATAAGGAGTCATAAATCTTTAGAAATGGAAGATTGGTTGAGGATACAATTAACGAAATTATAATGTTTACAGCAATTAAAGTAATGTAACTAAGTTATAAACTATATTCACTTTGAGCCAGGCCAGAAGGACTTGGCGCAAAGTGATAAGGGGAACCGATCTCAAGTAAAGGGAACAGGAAAAAATAATAAGTAAAAATGAAAAAAAAGTTGAAGTTATTGCATATGTAGTTCGACAATAAAGTTCGAACGAAGCCTTTGGTCCCGGTTATTTCAATTACAGGAGAAGAACGATGAAATAAAAGAGAATCTAAACCTAATCACCTACGGACGTTATATTCATCAGCACAGACATACAGATATAAAAATAACGAATATGTTAAGGAAAGTCACATCGAGCCACATTTCACGCAACTGTTGCAAAAACTTACAACTTGATTCATAACCATAATACTCACGAATTCGCACAAATATAATAAAACAACAAGAAAACGTGATTCAACGTAAAACAGAAACACATCACAATTCATAAATATCGACGTCGATGATGAACAAGTAAACACACATGAAAACAATAACACAGTGGAGACGATATGCGAGGGATGGAGAACGTTGCACGCACTTCTATGGTAATGCGATGCGGAGGCTCGCTAGCGTGAAGCCTAGCTCATATTTACGATCTAGTTGTGTCGCACGTACTTAGTCTCATGCTGCTGGCGTGTTGAGTCCGCAGCGAGCCCGGCCCCTCGTCCGCGCTATCATTTAAATATAACTTGGGAAGTCGTTGTCTGTCGCCGGCTATATTTTTACACCACTGAGTGTGGTATTGTAAACGGTGACAACGCACGAGTCGCGATCGACGTTCGGTTAGGTGCGCGCGCACTCGCGTACTGAGATGCGTCAAGTCCGGATGACGCGGAGGAGGCGAGTGGCGGAGTGGCGGGCGGCGGGCGGAGCGCGGCCGTCTCCCCTGCGGCCCCCGCCTCCGCCGCCGCCTCCTGCACTATGCACTACAGAGTGCAGCCTCCACATGGCTCCGTACCAGATAAAGCGGCCAGAGCCGAACGGCAACCGATCACCCGCGACACCGGCCCAACAGACACACATGAACGCAACAAACTATGCAATTCATTGACGCCAACTATAATGCTGTTTATATCTATCGAGACTATCGACTCATAAACAGACATGTCGCCTGCGATGTTCTACAATCACAACAGTGCTTCGGACTAATCAAACTTCTAGTTCATGAATATAAATAAACATCTGTGCATTTGGAGCGAGTTGTTTGAAAATTTAATATGGAAAGTCTACGTCTAGGTTACTCAGGTCTGAAGTTATAGTTTATGTTGTTATTATGCGAAACCAGCTTGTTCCCGGTAAGGGCAACAGGCGCGGTGGTCGGGTCGCGACGTATCATATTTGGGCATGCATCGGTCTTATCTCGAGTTGCAATATTTTCTGCATCAGTCGTGCATATGTGGTTCACGTGCACTATAGTATACGTCTTGACTTGACGCTACGATTCGCACTCGAGTATTTATTAGTAACATTCAAGATTTTTGCAAAAATACGCACAGAACTCTTAATTTTATTTGCTTAAACAACAATTTTATTAAAAAAAGAAAACCTATGACAATCTAGTACAGTAGTAGTAAAATTAAAATATAATAACAATTTTATTGCTCTATTATAAATAGCACCAAATAACAAATCGATTACATTAAATCCTCTCAACGATTTACAATATTGTGTTCCAATTGTACAGACTATGTAGGTATGCTAAGTTGACCGGTTACGAATATGTAAATGTGTGTTATGGATTCAAGTGCCACGTGCAGATATACAGCACTATTGTTCTCAAGGCACGGCCCGAACATCAATTTGCAAATAATAGATGCTATTAGATTAATTCGCGTTGCGATTTGGTTACTGATGCCGCGTCCGATTCACATTCGGAGATGATTCGATGCCGACTGGCGACTTCCCTTGCGATCATTACTGCGGTGCCAAACGATTTATCGACACAACGACCATATTTTCTCGTGGGAAGTTGTCCAGAGTATCGTCACTTCAATGATACTATTAGAAACTCATCCAATGGATTATTATTATATCGTAATAAACACGTTAGCGACAACACAAAATCGATTTATAATACTTAGGTACCATTGAGTTCAGGTATTACGTAAATGTTTATAAGATTTGTATAAATGGCCCAGCGCATGTGTTTCCTCCCGATGAACGTGAGAGATAACGAAGACGGGGAGTGCTGCAATTGCAACCTATCATATAAGTCGATTTGTTTAATACAGCGGTACAAGGGAGATCGATCACGATGTATCTGATGTAGGACGCGGTTCCGAATACGAAGCAAGTCTCGTTTTAGATATGAACGAACAAACCCGACCCGCAACGTTTTATCGTCCAAACGCGATGAATCTTTAATGAAAATATAAACATGATTGTAAACGTTTTATTCCACTTCCTGTAGTCGCTTCCTTGCATAACAATGATTGGCATTAACTTAAATAGATTTTGTATAATTATGTTATTTTAATTGGTCGCAACAGTTGACCAACATTGGACCAACAGAACGAATTAGGTGTTGCCAATACGGCTAACAATTTGTCATGCATGACTATTGCAATAGTTATTCTGGTTTTGTTGTGGAGAGGGGCGCGGTTGAAAGGTCATCGTCGTATAGAGGAGAGGCGCTCGCGCCGCCGATCTATGAGACCTCTAGGATTATCTGAGTCGATCGATAAGGTCTGAGACGCGCGCGGGCGCGGAGGGCGTGATAGGGCCAAAGAACATAATTTATTCGGCGGCAGAGTGGCGCGTCTGGAAGGTGCCGCACCCCCGCGCGGCCCCTTGCGCCCGCGCCGAGCTCTCGCTCCTTTCCAAACCAGATCCCGGCACTATTTTTTGTGCCCTCGTGAATTAAGGAGTATCAGGTTAAAAGCAGGTTACGTAATAGTTCTTACACACCCTTAATCTCGCAGTTTTATGGACGACATCGACGCTTCTTTTAAATGTTTATTGCTTTTTCGGTAATTTATCGTTTTGAATTATATATTTTGATTACGCAAAGTTTGTCGTAACTACTTACTGCTAATCTAACAATGTCTACATTCTTTATCGTAGAATTAAAATTTTTAGTCAAGAAGTATCAACATGCTATGCTTCAAATAGACAATACCAATGTATACCAATTGCATACCTTGTAAGTATAAAGTTAATAATAATTTTCCACAACGCTATCGTCTAAGTAAGCAATAGGATAGAAATGTTAACACTTGTGCTGTGTTTGGGTTCATTGAATCCACGATAACTAGACGCGCAGAACTATACCAATATTGACTAAATTTCATACAGACGTAATTTCTTATCGTGTTACCTGACGTGAGAATACACTTACTATGTTTACTTAAAACGAAGAGCCACCTGGTGTTAGGTTTTTAACCTTCCAATCAAAGTTTACTGAACTGACAAACGCAGAATAAATTGCAATATTCAAGATATAGCTGTACTTACATAAATATAGTCACCTACAACTGTAAGGGGAAAGGATAAGTACCTACTCTTTTCACCATACAAGCTTTACAAACGTAGTCGACTGTTTTCTCTCTGGCTAAAGACATTAGAGAAAATATGTTTATGCCATAAAAGCTATATTAGCCATGACCATGCCTATATGTTTTAATTTTTGAAAAAAAACTAAACGTAGGTCCATGGTCATGGCAGATATAGGTATTATGGCATAAACATATCTGCTTTAATGTCTTTATCCAGGGAGGAAACAGTCGACTACGTTTGTCTGGAGAACGAGTAGAATCCTTTCCTCTTGTCGCTCGCTTGCTACTCTACCTTCCAACTTAGTACACACTTTTAGTGTAGAATACAATCTTTCGTTAAGCCAACTCGTGTCTTCTTTCAAGTATTGATATTGATAATTGCGATAACAAACAAAATAACGATAAAACAATTACGCTACAAAACAAACATGTAGCACATGTTACGTGACAAAATACACGACGCATTTAGAATTTATTGACTTTCGATAGTAATATAAAATATTGCAGATAATTCTACGTAGGTCCATCGTTCTTTTTTCCGCTTTATTGAGTATATATGTTATTATTTAATCCGCCTTAACTAATTCGCATCTTTGACATTCATCCCATGATTATTCTATCTCCTGCATCGTTAGTCCAAACCTTAGTAAGTACATACTAACTGATCCCTTTGCAACTTACTTTATAAGTTAAACGTATTTTCATGTCATCTGAATTCAGTCATATTTGTCTAACCATAATATGCCCATAGCATGGCTACACCATTTGCCTAATTGAGGTCGTCGAATATCCAGACAGATGGCAAGGCACTATTAGACACCGAAAAGGTGCTCCATAGAATATGTCGATCTATCACGGTTAAACAAAACCTAATTTATTACAAATTTGTGATTCAAATATCGTCCGTAAACTTCGCAATTCAAATGTATATAGCGTTTGTTGTCAAGTTTGTTCCATTTACATTATGTAGCGAACGTAAAGTATGAATAAAATACTATCTAGGGTTGAATGAGGACCGTCCGACTCGCTTGTTATCCAATACTTCATAATTGTGTTAAGTGCTGTAATGTACGAGTAATCTTATACCTATTTTAATAGATTGCTTGTGAAACCAAGTATGATATTACATGTAGATTACACTAAAAATACACAACTTGAACTATAGAAAATGCCATTTTTCTGCATAAATAAAATAAATCATTCAATTTAATCAAATGATCCTATATTGACATAGATGAATTTAGCTTGTCTTAAAACAGATTTTTCTTCTGTTTTCGCGATTTTGGATAGAAATTAAACTGATTTTTCGGCTTTAGTCGCGTGATGTGTATTACTTTTAGCATTGTTTCAATGCCTAACATTTCGAGACTTTTACAGATCTCATCTTCAGGATTGTCAGTTATGTCTCTTTTTCAGGATTGTAAAAGTCTCGAAACGTTGAGCATTAAAACAAAGCTAAAAGTAATAAACATCACGCGATTACAACCGAAAAAATAGTTTAATTTCTATTTCTTAAAATTTTGTAAGAATTTAGGAATTTATATAGGTGTTGATCTGAAGAAACTCGTGAAGATTTAGAATGGGTAAATTTTAAAACCTTACCCACATTATTTGCTTATCAAGCATATTAAATAACGCAAAGAGAAACTTTAACGATTCTACATTTTAACTCTAACACTACTAAACTCACAGAACTTACCTACTACAAATACAAATATCGATTAGATGACCCAAATCGTTAATACCAGCAATAAAATCAGTAGCCAAATATTCCACGGTACATCATAAATACTAAGCACTAAATCTACGCAGTTTGAGGTCGAATGTAATCAGTTAATCATGTCGAGATTATCATAATTGTAGGGGCGCGGCTGTTATCACCAGGAGAGGCGGTATCACAAATGTCGAAGGATGATGATAACGTTGCTTTTCTGATAGAACAGGGTTTACACGTAGTACTATCATGATTTATTTCATAAAATTTCTTAGAATTAAATGAGTCATAAAGCTGTGAATGCTGTAAGGGAGACAGCGCGACTGATTGAAGAAATCTTTTGGGAATTGGGACATTTATTTGGGAAGCGAGCGGCGATAGCGGACAAGCTAACTAGGCGGGCGACTTCAAGAGCTTTTACCTCAGTAGCCTGAACTAGGAAAGGAATAATGTAAAAAATAAAATAAATAAGAGAGAGACGAACTTGTAGGTCAAACTTACTTTTATATCGCACTGCGGCAGATTAGTGAAAAGTTCACACATGCACGATATTACCTATTTTATTGAATGGCAGACCTGACGGAACCAAGCGATGGATAAAAATCTTACAACTACTTATTCACTTTTATCATAATCTTTCGAGATAATGGCTTAGAGCCACGTAACTTCCCCGAAATTTGTTTTATCATGATATTCTTACTTGTAACATCAATCACTTATTTATACAAAATAAACTTACTAAAATTGTGTCGACGGTATCTACTGTGACTTTTTGTCACTATTTAAATTAAAAAAGAACAAAATAAACTTAATTCAGAAGAAGTTAAGGATTTTTCAGAAACCTCTACGAAACTTAACAGAAAGTTACAATACGAATAACTTTCAGTTCACTGACCAGATAGAAGATGCTTTAGGTACTTCCAGAAATATTTAATAGAATACAGACTCAGATAATCAAAGCAAGATATTAGTGGTTTATCAAATCGAGAAAAGACAGCATAATTGAACAACAAGCATACATATAGACAAAGCTTGTGGGCGGTGTGTAGATCAGACATCAGAATACAAAATGGTGATCATATCAATAGATGGAACTCTATCAGCAGCTGTGGTAGTTCAGATATATGTGTCGGAGTATGGTCGAGATGACGGGACGGACAATAGCATTATAATAAAACTGACATTGCCACAATGTGAGAAATGAAATCCTTACAAATTGTAAAACGTCTGTCCAGAGCGCCTTCGTCTCTTTTAGTTAGATAGACATGACATGTTGATTAATAATAATTGTTATAAGATTATGCAGATTCGCGAATCAATTCAAGAATTGAATACCACATCTAATGCTCTTGCAAAAAGAACGAATTTGCTTTATATGTCTAGTTTATTGTAATCGAGATTGTTGGATAAATAAATACTAAGTGAGACTAGAAAGTCTGACAAGGGGAGAGCCGAAGACAGCTAGCTATAGGACGATGCAGTACATTGGTGTTGGGTTAGCCGACTGCCGACATGATAAACGAGGTGTCCGTATTGCACGCGCGTGACGGGCGACAGGTGACGCCCACTGTGAAAGTCATCTCGCTGTCTCGTGCTACATGGCACGGCTTCAGGCGAACTAGACTGGTAAGGTCACACTGATTAGTTGTATGTACCTACTATCAATCAACCAACTAGTCAATAATTTATTAGGAAATAAGCCTCATGGATTTTTCACTCAATTCTTTTCTACACTTTCCATTCGTGACATTGATCCTTGATACAAAATTTGTCTTAAAGATAAAGCCAATTAAAAAAGCTCACTTGGTGGGAAAAATTGGCCACAATTTCAACACTCAGGAAGGTACGGAATTTGATCCACTGCCGTCTTCTTACACCTCTAGATGAAGATTGCTCCATCATAGACAGAACGACACATCGAAACTAGATCCATTATCATCTTTATACAGCTCTTCTAGGCTAGGTAAGCGTACTACATACGAGACCGTACGTCCCTTGCTGAGATAGTCGTGAAATGCACACGTACGATTATAATTAATTATTTAAAAACAAAAAAATCAATTTTCCGTCAAACATGTCGTGAGCAGTTATTCATAGTCAAGTAAATCCGACAAATTCACTGCTTTAATTGGTCAAGTTTCACGGGCAAATTGTAAAACATCGTCTAGACATGAAACTCCCTTTGACTTCGCCGTAGTCTCTATAAAAGAACAACAATTAAACAATTACCATGACATCGCGTGAGGGAATTAATTTTGATATTGTCTCAATTCTTCACACCCACGGCAGACCGTGAGTATCGGCACTCAAAAGCACGGCAACAATTATTTTGACTTCATAATTTATTGTATGTAATCGATTAGCAGTTTCTTTACATTGTAATTCAACATATTTTATTCCTTTCATAAATAAATCTACCTTAGGCACTAGAAAGTTCTCAAGAGAAAAATATTTTTCAAGGTCCTCATTGCTTCGAAAGGCACGTTTAACAGTTGATCCCGGTTGTTATCTCAGATAGCAGTCGTTAGGTCAATTTAGAGGTGTTAGACCTGAAAACTCTAACACTAGGTGAGCAGCAGTGGTAGCATACGATCACGAGACATCTTTTGTCCATGGTGAAAAATGTTCGTTCTCTTTTTCTCAGACGACAAGAAAAAAAGATGGAACATTTTTGTTTCTCGTGCTCGTATACCACCACTGTTGATCTTTAAAACATAAAACAAAATAAACACGATAACCCGTTAAAATTGTATATATAATTCGAACATTTAAGAAAAAATTAAAACCCTTTTATTTGTTCTACTTAATAATTATTCTTTTTTACTTTTAATAGATTTAATTTACTTTTTAATTCGATTTAGTGCTAATAAAATAACATTTTTATTTTAGGTATAATGTACTTAAAACAAAAGATTGATCGCAAAGGAACTTTTTTGTTTGTTGTATTGAATAAAAACAGTATTTCTCCACAAGACGACACCGGTTACAGATTCTCTTATGAATGGAATTTGGTTAATTTGATTTTGATTATAGACATCGCCACACCCAAACGAAACTGGCACAAGACCATTCGAACAATTCTGTGCCTCCAGTGAAAAGTAATACTTCTTGAGATGTATCATTAGACCCATTTTAAGACACAAGTATAACAAAGGAATTCGGCACATTTCTGTCTTATTGACACTCTCCTAAGACTCATATTGCCTGAGATAGACTGATATAAGTAAGGCATAAAAATCATACTTCTAATAATTGTGCTGTGTAAACTAATGTAAGACCACACGTATCGCTAATAATATTTACTGGAACGAAAATATTTTGTGTCAAAAAATACATCTTGACATGTACTATTATACACTAAGTAAAATGTATGTCATTTTCTGTGTCTTTTGATATAATTATAATAGTATTATTTTACACCATGTAATTGCGTTGTGGATAATGATACAACTAAATTCGTATCATTAAGCACAAACTTAAAGAAGAAACTGGGTCGGTGTATTATGGTATAAGTAGAGTGATATTGTTTTACACAAATTTACACATTGTAAATTGTGATACAACTAGTGTTATATTTAATAAAAATATAAAATGGTTTGGTGTCAAATAATACAGGTAATTTAGGGGACGAAGGGCGAGGGTCATTCTTTGAAAGTGAGGATAAAACGCGTCCAGTCGAAATACTTTTTTCTACTATAACTATATTGAAGGGTGACAACGTTATAAGATCCTATGACTACAAACCCAACTATTTACACGCGAAAGCAAAATAATAAACATAGTTTAATTACAAATTTAATCTAAAATCAGTTTCAAACGTCATTATCTCGCATGTCCAACATGATCGCACGTGGTTATTTTCGCTAATAAAAAATTATTATAAAACTTAAATAAACTATGTTATATGTAAAGTCATTAATAAATGATCAATCTTTTCAAATGATGTGGATTTATTTATGTTTACTTATAAAATATTAAAAAACAGACACGGTTAAAATTTGTTACAAAATAAACATCATTAGTCACAGAAAGGATTGTTCACATGATATCTCCATCTCTCTTGGATACAATGTTGTTGCTTGAATGCAGGCACACCCTCCTAGATGCCCTCAGTTTACTCACGACCTTTAAACGGAGTGGTCGCGCTTTATCTCGCTACCAGGTAAGTTTTGATATGGTTCTTCAGAATTTGTTATCAAAAAAGTCAATAATCTTTACCGTTCTCACTATGCAAATATTTGATGTATTTGTTAAATTGTTTGTTGTGATGGTGTATCGAAAAGATATCTTTACCCTCTGACGTGTATTAAACGCAGATTTGTTCTTTCTGGACAGGTAACGCCCTGCTTTCTTGGATTTGTCATTTTCGGCAAAATCATTATCATCAAAATGTGTTTTGCGTTTAATGACCAATAGGGGAATTAATGATTTTTGTGTTTTCAATAATCATAGCCTTAGAGCATGTTTGATTTTTGTTACCCAAAGTCCTTATGTTTTAGGAGAGGAAGGCAAAATTCGCGCCTCTCCATCATGGTTATGACCTGGCGAGGTTATCGCCTTCGATGAAGCATTGAGGGTTGGGGTTGAGTCTATCCTAAACGTGAAGATGAATGAGGATTAGTGGGTGCAGGCGTCTTTGCCGATTAGGCACGGAGGGTTGGGTGTGAGACGTTCTGTAGATGTAGCTCTTCCGGGTTTTCTTGCTTCCGCGCATGGGGTAATAAGCTTGGTGACTAACATTTTATGTCCTAATGGGGGCCCATATTTCCCTATGCGCGTGAGGCACGAGAGGCTTGGTTGGCTCTCAATCCTGGGGCGGATCTCCCTGAGTTGCCTGATGTGCAGCGCATGTGGGATGTTATCGGGGCTGTTAGGCTGATGAAGGATCTCATGGACCGTGCGGTGGGGGTAGACTTGGCGAGAATAAGGGTTGTGTCGAGGCCAGATTCGGGTGCGTGGTTGCAGGCACTACCATCGCCTCATTTTGGCACTCTGTTTAATTACAGTTCACTGCGTGTGGCTGTGGATCTTCGCCTGGGATCCGACGTATGTGAGCCTCATTTATGCGTTTGTGTTTCTGGAGGCGGAAGCTAGTGGCCACCATGCTTTAACTTGTTATCAATGTCCTGGGATATTTCCTCGTCAACACGTACTTAATTACGTAATTCGGAGGGCTCTTGTTTCGGCGAATATCCCTTGTGTCTTGAAGCCGCCTGGCCGCGTGTGTGGCAGCGGCAGCTGCTAAGGCAGCCGCCGCTGCCATACGCAGCGCCCTTTTGACTAATTGTTTGTGTTTGATTATAGTTGTAGTGTTTAGGTTCCTATTGAATTTTAATTTTTTGTTTAATTTTAATTTTTTGTTTAATTTTAATTTTTTTTTTTTTGTTTGTTGTAAGGGCTTCTTGCAATTTATCTGCAATGTCTCAAAATCTGCAACATGAAGGCTGCCCCTTATGTGGGAGTTTCTGACGCGGTCTTTTCGCGTCACTCCACACATCCAGTGCAGCATCTTCATTTCCGTGACATGCAGCCCCTGCTTATGTCGCTCAAGCACTGGCCACGCCTCACTACCCTACAAAAGGAGAGGTCTAATGATCGTTTTATAGACCTGTCCCTTCAGTTTGACCCTTGATTTTGGGGTTACAGATGACACCAGTCACCTCTCGCCACTTAGCCCAAGCTGCCGAAATGCGGGACTTGACGTCGCAATCGATGTCGCCGGACTCGTGAAGCACAGATCTCAAGTACTAAAATTGGTCTGTCCGCTCGACCATGTGATCGTCCACGCAGACAGGTGTGGGATCTGTGGTATTGCTAGCCAAATATTCGGTCTTCACTACGTTGAGTTGCAAACCGCCGTTCTTATAAGTTTCTGGCACCCTTTTGGACCGCAGCGCCCACCAGATCATCACGCGAGGAACACAGTCGAAGGCCGTATTCTTCGTTCTGTATTTCTCCATAACGACCCTTAGGGCAAAAACAGGGTCCATGGTACTATGACCAGGGCGGAAACCATACTGGCCATCCGAGACACTGCATTCCTGCCGGATCCGAGAGTCAATTATACGCCCGTAGAGCGTCATGGTGTGGGACTTGACCTTTACACCACGATTACTTCCACACTCCTGCACAGATCCCTTGCCCTTGAACACTGGAGTGATAACATTCAGTCTCCACTGGGCGGGGATTCTGCGGGTCTCGAGTATGTGGTCAAAAAGGTTAGTTAAGATGCCCATACCACCAGAACCCATAGCCTTCCATACTTCGATGGGAACTCCGTCGGCGCCGACAGCTTTCCGATTCTTCATGCAGCGAAGAGCCTTGCGCACCTCCTCAGGCGTTATCAGTGGCACAAGTCCTAGATTCGGATGGAGTTCCGGTGGCTGCACCTCTTTATACTGCTTATTGATCAGCTTGTAGAAATAAAAGCGCCATCTTTCCTTTACCGCGAGATCCTCGCATAGCAGGTTACCATTAGGCTCTTTTACACAGCGGCACTTTGATATATCCTGAGCCACTTTGATCCTAGAACGTACCAACTTATAAATAAGCTTCTGCCCCTGAGACGTTTCCAACTTATCGTACAATGGCTGTAAGTGGTCCTGACTGGCTCTGGCTACTGTTCTTTTTGTGGCACGTTTGGCAGACCTGTACGTACGCGTCTCGATCTTCAGAAGAGTTGGACGCTTGCCACTTTTTAAAGAGGGCTTTCTTCACCCTAGTCTCCCTCTGGACTGTGTCCACCACCAAGTTTCCTTGTCACACTTGTGTCCTCCCTTAGACATACCGAGGACTTAGACATATCAAAATGAATAAATAAACCCTAAATAATGTCTACTTGTATCAGTTTACACAAGGCAATTAACAATGCAGGTCCCGGTAAAATAATATGTCTAAAAAAAAATACAAGTATAAATATATCTATCTCAAAATGTTATTTTTCAAAAAAAAATATCATAAATTTGTTTGTACACTTTTTTGTAGCATGCCGTAGTTAGACAATATACTGTAAAGACGGTGCAACAATATCAATTATCACGAGAGTACCATGTGCTGTGTAAATTGATATTTGTTAAGTAATATTAAAATACACTGTCACCTTGTTGTTGCAAATAGATGTACCTGACAGTTTTTTCTAAATATTTTCTTTATTTGCTAATGAAATAAGATGCACCTGTGACAAATTATACATTATATGGTAAGAAACTTTTTGACATCAACAGTTACGTGGAAATCTTTATAGTAAAAAAAATATGGGCATTCAAATCTTTAATTGGCTCTCCTGAAAAGTAGTGTTTTTGAAGATGTATTACTTTTCACTGAAGGCACAGAATTTATCGTGTTTTAGAAGAAATGCCGCAAAAAATATGAAATCATCGTCACAACAGATTAATAGGAAATTTGTTTTACCTTCCAACACATAATTTCATAAACGTTTATAAACCCAATTTTAGCTAAAAATTTGCATTATGGGAAAGGGATATTTTATCCCTTTCGTATAATTGCAAGTGACATTTTATATTTTGTTTAACTAAACAGAGTTTAGTTTAAAGGAAAATAAATAAAAACAGATTTTTGTTTTGTACCTGTGGCGCAATTGGATAGCGCAGGACAACGGTTTTGTAAGGTTGCAGGTTCAAGTCCTGTAAGATGCTTTTTTTTTTTTCAAAAAGGGTGAAATAAAAAAATTTAAAAAACCCCCGACTTAAAAAATCTTCAAAGTTAAAACAAAACTAAACTTTAAAAAATAATAACCTGAAAACAAATTTCATGTCTCTGAGTAGGTATGTGGTACCTTACGTTCCCGCGTCGGGGGACGTAAGGTACCACATACCTACAGACAGACAGACAGACAGACAGACAGACAGACAGACAGACAGACAGACAGACAGACAGACAGACAGACAGACACACAGACACGTCAAACTTTATAACACCCCTCTTTTTCCGTCGGGGGTTAAAAAAATAAACAAAGTTAAATAAACGTTTGGGTAAGTATTTATATTTAAAACTAGCTGATCCGGCGAACTTTGTTCCACTCTCTTCCCACCAATTTTCAGCCAAATCGGTTCAGCCGTTCTTGAGTTTATAAATTATACTATTTATAAATAGTGTAATTTACACGACTCTCTTTAAAAATGTATACGAAAAAGATATCTACTTATACTAATATAAGATATAAATAAATAAATTCTGTGAACAACACACAGCGCCATCTAGCCCAGTGGTAAGCGACTAAGCTTATGTTACGGTGTATAGACAACGGGTATAATACTTATATTTATTTTTCTTTTGTAAATACATACATATTATACATAGAGGGACACCCAGACCAGACACAAATATTTATTTTTTAAAGCATAAATACTTGCACCCGGCGGGAATCGAACCCGCAACCTCCTGCATTGCAGTCGCGCTTTCGCACGACGCGCCACAGAGGTCGTCAGACAGGTCGTATAGAAGTTGGATTATATGATTGATAGTAAACGATTAAATAAATAAATAAATTCTGCGAACAACACACAGCGCCATCTAGCCCCGTGGTAAGCGACTAAGCTTGTGTTACGGTGACTAGACAACGGATATAATACTTATATTTATTTTTCTTTTGTAAATACATACATATTATACATAGAAGGACACCCAGACCAGACACAAATATTTATTTTTTAAGCATAAATACTTGCACCCGGCGGGAATCGAACCCGCAACCTCCTGCATTGCAGTCGCGCTCTCGCACGACGCGCCACAGAGGTCGATTAACTATTAGAATTTAAGTTGGCCTCCTACCTCTACCTACAGTATACTATAACACACAAAACATTTGTCAGTCATCTAATTTGACAGTCCATACTTACCTATGCTATCTCAAAAGTTAAATCGAATAGATAGCTTGAAATGCGTGGGAGTATGAGGAAACCAAACAGTGACTTTTGACCGGAATAAGTCGACCGAACTGTGTGGGCCCCGCAACGGTACTCTTGCGCAACAAAAGCAATTCCAATATTTTGTAGGATTTTTATTTCCCCATATGCTCAGGTATACTTTCAAATTAAGTATATTTCACTTTATTTGAATAAAATAGTTTTTTTGAAAATTCAAATGGTAAAAAAATAATTTATTCTATCAGGTAATGACAATAACTATAAAACTGAAGATAAGTATAAAATAGCTATCACGGTTTATGAGATACAGCATGGTAACAGACGGACAGACAGCGAAGTCTCAGTAATAGGATCCTGTTTTTACCCTTTGGGTACGCAACCCTAAAAATAAAAACACCACTCGATCAAAACCGAAAAATAAGTTTAATTTCAATCCAACATCGCGAAAACAGAAGAAATAGATAGAAAAAAAACAAAAAACACATATTCAAAGGTAAATAATAAACAAGTTTAAATATACATAATTATTTATTAAATATCTACTGAAGATATGTTCATCCGAATAATCGTATTCCAATCCATATCAGTCGTATCGTACTGCGTACATCAACTTGACCACAGTTTAGTAGCGTTACAATAATTTGCATTTGAGATTAAACCTCACCTCTTGGTCAGAAGTTAATTGGGAATTAGATATGCTGAACGTGGCCAGTGGCTGGTAGCCACAGCAGTAGCCGTTCAATTATTATTTCTAGAAAACGCAAATGGTATCGCTTCGGACACAAGTAATAAACCTTAGTAGAGTTACAATCTGAATTGGTAATGTTAAAGACAGAGCCGGATACTTATTACATTCAGTCAGACAGATAAACATAATATGTACTGAGCAGAATCAGTTGTAGGGAAGTGACTAGGAAGTATATTTTTACTATAAAGGTGATCGCACATTAATCAGCACCGTACTCGCCGCACGCTCCGTAGGTACTCGGCGCATTTTAGAATTCATTGATATAGTGATGTCAAACCTCGCACGTTTCACCCGCACCGCACTTTACGAAATGCGGCGCGTACGGTGCTGATAAATGTGCGATCACCTTAACTGTTAGAGTTCTGGCGCGGCATCGCCAAAAAAAAAAAAAAACAAAGTACGTTTATTCATTCGGATATTAGCAAGATATCTCTTTGACATGTCATTTTTTTTTTATTTAATCTACTCTACTATGTCTTCGGATCGCGACCTCCATGACATGAGAAGAAGACACAAGAAACTCATGGGGTTTTTTTTTGTATATTTTTTTTGCAGTAATCATGTGATTTACATTGTCGCATATATTATTATTGAAGAAAAGTGGAACTGGAGCAATAATCTATACTTACTATAATAATCCTTACTAGCATTACAAGAGCGAAAATAACTCTGTCTGTCTGTCTATCTGTTCAAATAAGTTATAATATACAAAATAATAAACATAAAAAAAAAAATTACTTAAACACTATCTCATCCACAAACACACAACCCGCCCAACACCGCCCAAACCGCCCCGGGACCCACCACCAGAGTTCTGTGGTGCCAGCCTTGCATTCCTTTCCTACACTCTAGAATTTTATTATAAAATTCGTAGGTAGAACCATCTATTTACTCCTTTCCATAACTTATACTACTTTACCACAGAACTCCATGAATACGCCCCAGGACGAACCGAACCGAGCCGAACGAACCAAGCATTCGCGAACGCGACCGTGCCCCTGTCTGTCAATAAAGTAGAGGCTTAGCTTCATTTTTAAAGTTACACGATTTAAACTCATATTTACATTTTTCTCAAGTCTTATGCGAGTATGTTATTTTCTCGGGTGTTGATATTTTCAAATTCTCTTATCTCGATGATTCGACTATATTACAATAGTCTTGATTGCGAAGGGACAGGAGAAGGGAAATAGGGGCTTTCATAAATCGTGTAAATACTTAAAATGTATCCTTATTAAACAGTGGTAAAATGGAGCTTGTGATGCACGCATGTAGATAGACGAGTATTTGAAATTTCATAAGACAGTTGTTTATTTTTCAAGGGATCGAATATTACGCGCTTGGTGCAGCAGCTAATTTGATAAAAAATGTCAACCTGCTATCTCCCCCTTAACAAACAGAATGATAACGCGATATTATATATATACAGATCGTTCACCGTGCTATCTCCCCTTAACAAACAGAATGAAAACCCGATATTATATATTATACAGATCGTTCACCGTAAGATGTCCCCTGCCTTGCCACCGTAAGCAATGCTGCCAATTCCTAAGGCAATCCCAAGACATTTTACAGTGAACGATCTGTACCTACTTCGTTTTTTAATTGTAGACTATGATTTGACACATCTTCCTGAAGAAGAAATGTCAAAAACAGAGAACGAAAACGTCAGATCGTAGTCTAAAATGAAAAAAAACGAAGGATCCTACTAAGGACGCCGCTTACATACGCTAACCTTATGACTTATGTAAGCGGCGTTTACCCTTATATTACTTTCGCGTTTATAATATTAGGATTATAGGTGTGTGTGTAACTTCAGAAATAAAGTAAATAGTAAGAAACAGGGTCGACTCTCAGCTCGGATGGTGGATTTGATGGTTTTAATCGCATCGCGTAGGCGACTTCCGTGACACAAACCGCTGGAGCCCGACGTTAATGGCACCGTACGATTGACACACGGCACACATTACCATTATATTTTGTTTAATCGCCTAAAGAAAACAAGTTTTTATCTTCTTATAAAATAACAATTTTAAAAGGCACGTGTCAGCTATATCAGATAAGACAAAAACGGCCAATAACTTAATTTGAAAACAAATTCAAGTGAAGATGTTATTCTTGAAATTAAACTATCTTTTCGGTTATAATCGCGTGGTGGTTATTACTTTTAGCATTGTTTCAATGCTCAACGTTTCGAGACCTTTATTACAGCTCTTCTTTAGGAAAGTTTATTTCAATCCAACATCGCGAAAGCAGAAGAAAAATCGATGTTATTCTTAAAAAAGATTCGGATCTATCTATGTAAGTAGGTATATTAAAAATAACAGAGAGATATATTAAAAAAGATGGTGTCATAAGACTGAGCATTCCATAAGCATAATCTCATTTTAGAGTTCATCCGATTTAAATCTTAGATTAGAATAATACCTAACCGTTAAACAAACAAGTTTCGTAACGAAAAACCCAACACATAGCGCCAGAAAGACGCCACTTTTATCATATTAGCGTATTGATGAGGAGAAAATTATCAAAATTAAGTGTTTTAGATGCATATTTAAATCCTTCACTGAGCATTAGGTCACTCAGGGCAAAGCATAAAGGTACGAGTTGGCAACGGGCGACATGAGGCGGCAGCAGACATGTCGTGGCGACACTACTGGTTTCTATGTATTTCTATGAAACTCCCTACGTAGTCAGCGACACGAAGCTAGCGACGCGACGCGTCATCAGCGAGCGTAGGGAATTTTATAGACATACTTAGAAACCAATAGTGTCGCAGCGACACGTCGTCCGCTGCCGCCTCATGTCGCCCGTTGCCAACTCGTACCTTTATGCTTAAATTATAAAGTTCAAAATCAAGAATGTAACCTGATTCTTAATCACCGAAATGAGAATTTGATCCCACTAATAGTTTTAAAGAACACGACACTCGATTTCACCGAGCGGAAACTTGGACTCTGTAAACCAATACTTACCCGAGTTTTTACTAAGAAACTGAATATGGCCCATTGACAGCTGCAAGTGGAGTCAACCAGACCAAACATAATCTTGGAAGAAACAAGTTACATACTATACTAGCTATGTCCCACGGTTTCACCTGCGGATGTCCAGAACCAGTGGTAATTTCTAAAAACTCTTTCTTATCGGATGCCTACAGAGGCAGAAAGCTGAAATATGGAGAATATGTTCTTTATATGATAGCATATAAAGAACACATTCTCCAAATTTCAGCTATCGGTCTCTCGATAAGATCCCATTGGATCGGGAGTTATGCGGGTGAAACCGCGGGATACAGCTAGTTTCATAAATATAGATTAAAGACGTATCTTACTTATCGACGAATTTTCAGACATAACATCTTATAGAGCAGGTTGAAATCAGAACTCAATAAATATTTTTATATTTTTCCATTTGATAATCCTTAAATATAAGCAATACAATAATACTGTTAAGAAGAAAGCTCTTAGTAGTAACGTAGTCGACTGTTTCCTTCCTGGATAACAACATTAGAGCAAAATGTTTTTGCAATAATTTTCTCAACAGGAAACAGTCGACTACGTTTGTAAAGTTTTTATGGAGAAAAGAGTAGGTAGGCTGTCCCCTTAATAATAATCAAAACTAGATAGTCGATTGAATTCGGCACGGTCTTAATTAAAAAGGAAGCATTAATAGCTGGAAAATACATTTATAATCAATATGAGGGGAGAGAGGTATCGTTTGATTTGTTTAGAAAGTTGTGCCCACGCGTGGCTAGAGGTCACACCCGCCCACGCGCCCCCGGCTATAACAACCAACCTAACCTACCAACCGATTGGGAAACATTAGAAGAGGTATCAGAGATTGCGGAGGAGTTCTACCATCACCGACCAATTACCGGAGTAATTGATGATTATTGCAAAACGCGGGGGAGGGCACCGGGTCCATTAGCGATGCAACCCGGGGGCGGACGTACAGCCACGATACCGTACTCGATGGCACGTCTATTAAATCCGGACACCTTTGGATTTACACAATTATTCATACGGTAATGGATTTCTACTCGTTGGAGCTGCGTGATAAGTGAACTCGACTATGCATCACGAACTAGAAGCATTTTAAACACACATCATACAGGGAAGCGAGGCTGTAGGCGAGGCTACCTATTGCGGTCGTTTCTATGTGTCACATGTACCATGGTGTAATTTTATTAGTTATGAAGTGTATTATATAGAAACAGGAACATTAATTATGGGACGCTACCAGCTTTCAATTAAAAAAATAATCATCTCAATCGGTCAAGCCGTCTTCGAGTAATCGGTGAACATCCCTAAAACAAAATACATACGCGACGAATTGCGAACATCCTCCTTTTTTGGAAGTCGGTTAAAAAAATCGTTCTTCTGCTTCTCTGTGTCCGTTCTGAGCTTAAGAATTTCATAATGTCCAAATACCAATGACCGATAATGACCAATTTCGCAGCAAATAACTATATAAATCACAAAGAGAACGGTAGCACACCGTTTAAGGGATTTACATCACAAATAAGATGACAATAAAATTTTCCAAACGAGACAGATTATTTTTATCGAAAGTCGAGACGCGTGCCGGGTAAAGCCGCGCCGAGGCCAGTGGGCGTCAAAGGTACCCAACACTTTACTCCCCGCAAATTGATACCCCCGAATCACATCGCAACAGATAATTGACTACTTTATTTATTTGTATAGTTATTCGTAGCCTTATCTTGTTGCGAATTAACATCGAGAAACACCTGACCGTACATTAAATTATGATTGAAACGAGCTTTGAATCAAATTAAATCTCACCTCGGAAACTTGGAATAATATAATGTTGTCGATATCTGCGCCTACACAACACGGGCAATCAGAAATCTGTTTCGATATTTGTTCGCTCGTCACGTAACTGTTAAAACACATGGAATTTAGCGCAGATGTTAGCGTTAAAAATTGAATTGATTTTTTAAATTTCGCGATGAGTAATGAATGAAGTATCTCGGGGCCAGTCAATCATAAAGATAACTGAGGTGAAGTTGGAAAACAAAAACAAAATACCTCTAAGTATAGGTATATTTAAAAAATCTACTAAAGTTTTGTATTTTAATTATGATTATAAAGTTTTGTGTTATTTTATTACAATAAATAATTATAAAAGATAGAAAAACCGTGTTGTGTTTTGAATTATAAAGTTTTGAGTAAGAAATTCTACTTTAGCACGCAAAACTTACTGAGTGGATTTGGTAGATATAACTGCTGTTCGAGAATAACATATTACAGGTAAATCTCAAGTCAGAACAATACCGATTTTTGACTAGTATCAAAAGATAAATTACAAAACTCAATACTTACACTGGGCGGGATATTACAACATTTAAGTTCATCTATCAGGGACGCGGAATTGACGCGAAAAAAAGAAGGTCTAATAGATACTTTACAAACATATTATCTATCTTCTTCTTCTTCTTCTTATATATAAAAATGAAACGTTTTCCGTTGTCACGACATCACGCGTGAACGGCTGGACCGATTTCGATAAATTTTTTTTTGTTGTGTTTACTATTGTCAGGAGAAGGTTCTTATGAAAGAAAAAATGCTAAACCGATTTTGATGAATTTTATTTTTTTATACTAAACGACAGGACAACGTCTGTCGGGTCAACTAGTCCTCAATAAAAATAAGATGAAATAGAACAATTAGATCACTGTTTAACGGAACTAAAGTTCACGACGAGAGAAAAATACGTTTTATCTTAATGCCAATAAATGAGTAATACTTGCTCATTTAAACATAATAAGTTAATTGATAAAAATAGTAATCAAAGGAGTTCATTCATTCATTATTATTTTATATACCTCGCTGTTATTCTGATTATATTACCGTTTTAACGATTATAAGGGGATAGTCTACCTACTCTTTTCTCCATACAAACTTTACATACGTAATCGATTGTTTCCTCCCTGGAAAAATTATATTAATTATTTTTTTATTAGAAAAAAAAATATATTTATGCCATTAGTTCTATATCAGCAGCCATGCCCCAACGTTTTGATTTTTTTTTTATTTTCTATTTTTTCTAAATTTTATTTCTATTCTAATTAGAAAATTCGAAAAATCTGCCATAGTAATGGCAGATATAGGTTTTATGGCATAAACATATTTGCTTTACTGTCTTTATTCAGGGAGGAAACAGTCGACTACGTTTGTATGGAGAAAGAGTAGGTAGACTGTCCTCTTAAGGGCCCTATTCTGAAAAACTGAAAATCCATGTCGGGCGCATCGAAAATTGTTGATTATTTCATGACGGAATGTCGTAGAACTTTTTTTTGTGTACAGATTGTAGGCGACATTGTTTCCGATATTTTAGTGCACCTATGTCACCTACAATCTGTGCACAAAAAAAAGTTCTACGACATTCCGTCATGAAATAATCAACAATTTTCGATGAGCCCGACAGGGATTTTCAGTTTCAAGGTCGTTGACGTTGTTACTCCTCTTAATTAAAGTACTATCTTTAGAACTGTAATTTAACTGAACTAGTAATGATAATCTATATCTATAAAATGCTTTGTCCAGACTGACTGATCAACGCACAGTCTAACTAAACCGTTGATGGTAGAGAGGTGAAATTTGAAGATTATTTTCTTAATGTGATGTAGGCATCCGATAAGAAAAGGTTTTCTTGTAATTAGGAGGAACACTAACTTTTTATCCCGGCAGAGGGCGCGAGTCGATTAATCTTAGGTTTGAATTAAGAACTGTCAAACATGTGTTTTTTACAACTCTCGGCGCCAAATTGGCCATATCGGTCTGAGACCGAAAGAATAAAAAAAATTGGCGTTTCCATTGGTGGAGGACCATCATCGAAAAAAAAAAAAACGGGGCAAGTGCGACACTCGCGCACAAAGGGTTCCGTACCACTATCACAATTGGATACGGAACCCTAAAATGGTTTACAACAACCAATTTTTAAATTTTATAGGAAAATATGAAATATTTATCTTCGATTCTTACTCCCATCAAACGACCGAATCACTAAAAAAAAAAAAAAAAAAAAAAAAAACCTTGGCACAAAGAAAATCTGAAACATAAAAGAAACTCTTTGGTAAGTAAGGCAGACTGGTATATTTGACAGATAGGGCAGCCATTTTGAATTCCATGACCAACTCGATTTGTCCTGACCAATCAGAAGCGACCTCACATTGTAGTACTAAACTCCTTGTTATTTTTGAAACACGTTTGTTGTATGGGAGCCCCTTTTAAATAATTATTTTATTTCGTTTTTAGTATTTGTTGTTGTAGCGGCAACCGAAATACATCTTCTGTGAAAATTTCAACCTTCTAGCTATTACGGTTCATGAGATACAGCCTGGTGACAGACGGACAGACGGACAGACGGACGGACGGACAGACAGACAGACAGACAGACAGACAGACAGCGAAGTCTCAGTAATAGGGTCCCGTTTTTACCTTTAGGTATGGAACCCTAAAAACAGATCATGCGATGCCAGCGCCTCTGCAAACAGCTTTGCGCGTGGCACCCCATTCCCATGGGATCGAGACTCATACGGGTGAAACTGAGGCACAGCTAGTCGTTAACTTTAGAGGTTACAACGCGATCTAGACCCGTTATTTTTATGGGTCTAGATCGCATTGTAGATAACTATGGAATTTAAATACCTCGACGTTTCGGAAATCTCTATAAGCAGGAAAGTTTCTATCAGCTGATTTTCAAGCAAACAATACCTCAAAATTTTGATTTAAATAAAATCGATTTACCAATAGTTGTAGAACAAAAGTTGTTCGTCAGATAGAAGTCTTAAACAATCACCCACATGGTCGGACATCCATTTCGTAACATACTGTATATTATTGTGTCTTAACTCTAGATTTTACAAGGAACTTTCGCTGGCCCAAGCTAATATAAGCAACAAAGGAATTCCAAATCTAACTAGTCAATATTAATAAATTCGGAGACCGGCCACCTGCATGGCTAATCGAATTATTTATATTGCAAACATAAAAATGTCGGTTTAAAGATTAACCGGTTCAAAGGAGTGCATATTATAAATAATATAAAGTTTCAACAAAATCCATTAAAAATTCTTTATCACATTTCTATAAAAACAACATAAAATTATAGAAAACTCAAAACTCAAAACTCAAAATTTTTTATTCATTTAGAACGTATATTATACACACATACGTACGTTTTGAAACGTCGAGATTTTAATTTACCGAGGTTTCGGAACGCGCCCTCCGATGAGAAGAAACCACAAGAAACTCATGGGGTTTTTTTTCCAATTATTTTTTTTATCATGTTTTATATTACAATCGTCATAAAAGCTAAGTCACAGTAAAGCTAAGTCAAGAAGGCTAAGTCAGTAAGGCTAAGTCAAAGAAAAGCTAAGTCACAGTAAAGAAGATTTAATAATCAATTTGAATAGATGAATGCTCGGTTTCTATATTGGAAATACGATTCGTTGTAGTTAGGGACAGTGCGGTAGAGCTTAGTATTTTCTACAAAAGAACTGTTCGAAATGTAGTGAAACGTGGTGAAACTTTCTATAACTTTTGTGAAGTGTTACAAAGTCTTTTCACGAGATTTCGAAGTTTGGAACAGTTATGATTAATTTGTTTTGTAAAAAACTAGTTGAGTCCCGTGGTTACACCCCCTTAAGTCACGATCCAGTGGGAATTTAAAAAAATCCATCTAAGTAAATTACCTTTCCCAAAAAAAAACATCCTCCAAATTTCGTGTTTTCGAACGAATTTCCGTTCAGAATTTCGACCAATGCAATGGTCGTATATAATTTTATCAATCAGGACTTTGAATTTTCTAATGCACAGATACTAATCACCCTACCTAACGGTCCGTAGCCAAAACGAATCGTACTTTACTAACAGAAACCCATCATTAAAAAACCTAGCTATAATGTGAAATTCGTACGAAATGTTCTAAGTTCTTAGTGAATGAAGTGAAGTGAGTTACCAACTGGTATCCGCCGGTATTACGACAGTGTTTATGCAAATAGACGCGCAGTTCATTGATGGTGGCCCATTCACAACTCAATACATAACGGCACACGAGCCGGCTCTGTAATACTGACATATAATACTTTTACTCTATAGAGAATACATAGTTTCGGGTTTACAAAAATCAGGGTCCCAGGCTGCTCACACAATCGGGTCTCGATAAAGTGTTGATAGAATAGTATTTGTCATATTTGACACATTTGATAGTGTAGGTAAAGAATACATAAAGTTTCTTGTGGTTTCTTCTCATCGGAGGGCGCGTTCCGAAACCACACATCACAACTCTTAGTCCTCGGGGTAGCCTGATTACCTAGCCCAACAGCTGCCTTAGGTATGTGTGGGACACGCATGTGTGCAACCGTAAAAAAAAGAGCAGCTATTGTGGGGACGCATCCCCAGGGTGCTCGATGGAGTATCAAAACCTCCATAGGGTAGGAGGGAAATAAAATTCCTCCCGCGGACCAAAAGGCAAAAGATGGATACTCCGTCATCAAACTCCACATGTAGGCTTCTTTGACATATTCGGAGTAGAGGCTGCCACGTACTTTCTATGGTATAGTATAACTGGTAGAACTATTATATCTCTACAATAACATCACAAGACGGCTCTGCAATCGATCGCTCAACATTCGTACTCCATAGATTTCTACCCAATGTTAAATAAGTAAATAGACGTGTAATATGTATACTAATCTATATCTACAGTGATATTATAAATGCGAAAATAACACTGTCTGTTACGTTTTCACGCCTAAACCGCTGAACCGATTTTGATGAATTTTGGTGTAGAGATAGATGGGACCTTGGAGAAGGACATTGATGCCGATATTCCTGCGAGATCGGGATGAATCCGCGGGGCGCAGCTAGTTTATACATAACACTCACGGTTGTGAATGAAAATGGAGTTAATCTAATCAAAATAATCTACATAGTGCCTATCTCCATGTACTTTGAATAAATAATACCAATCATATTAAGAACTCCGTTACTTTGGCAAATGAGAGATGAGTCCCGTTTCGAAGCAATAAACGTTTTCAAATTCTACATTTAATGTTACAACAGGTAATATAAGGACCGTCATCGTTAACTTACTATAAATTATAAAGCTGAAGAGTTTGTTTGTTTGAATGCGCTAATCTTAGGAACCGCTGGACCGATTTGAAATATTATTTCAGTGTTCGATAGTCCATTTTTTGAGGAAGGCTTATAGGCTATTACATTTTCAATAAAATAAGGCGGACAAACTTAAGTCGCGGGAACTGCTAGTACTACATAAAAGTATTCATGTGAAAGTTTGTGTGAGTAAGTATATACGAGTTACTTGGATACTCCTTCACTTCGATCATATATAAACTATAGATGCACGGTCGCCGCTCTAGAAATGGAGCCGTCAAAACAAGGCATACTTCATGCCTTGTTTCGCTGTCAGTCGTGCATAAGTGTTTTACAACCTTATTGCTCAGTGATTAAGGTTTACATTAAACTGTACTATGACCGTATAAGTAAGCGTTGAAGTAGTGCCGATTTTTGATTTCGATTTTGTATGGGACCGTGTATCTATAGTTTATATATGATCGAAGGTCCTTCACACGTAAACTACAGAACCGATTACGAAGAAACTTTTTATCCCAATATTCTTGCGGGATCGGGACTTACGCGGGTAAAACCGCAGCGCAGCTAGTGATGTGTAAATTTATCTATATATATTAAAGAAAGTCGTGTTAGGTACCCCGCGGTATCCAGGCTGCGGCAGCCCGTAAAACATAAAATATGATGTTGTATGGGAACCCACGCACTAGGCAGCCACGAAATCCCAGCTAAAATCAAGCTGCCTAGTGCGCGGGGTACCTTAGTTACACAATTTATAACTCAAGAACGGCTGAACCGATTTTGCTGGAGAGGTAGATTAGAACCAGGAGACCGACATACTATTTTTTTTCCTCTAAGGCGGAACAAAGTTCACCGGGTCAGCTAGTTTATTACAAACCTTATAACAAGGTTCTCTATTGACTACGAAAGAATAATAAAGAATTTCATTACTAGGCTTGTCGATGCCAACTTTAGATACACAAAACTAGTTTCTGCCGTCTCGTGACCTCTGTCTTGGGTTGGAACAGAGATCTGGCGACACAGCCCAGATAACTTTCTTTTTAATGTCTTCGTTTCGTTTTACAATCTATAAAATGATCAGTTACATGCTCATAAAAAACGATAAAACCCGATTAAATTAAAATCTGCCATTCACGTAACGACTGATCTGAATGAACGATTCGAAAAGATTATCTTGTAGAATCATTGTATGTTGCATAACATGTGTGTAGTCTGGCAATGGGTTCCAGTTATGGGTGACAATGAATTCGCAGAGCATGCGTGCTTTAGTGTTCAAACAATTTGGAGCTGTCTTTAAACAGACACGGGCTCTGCGCAATACAGAGGGTTGCGGGTTCTATTCTCGCCGGGTGCAAGTATTAATGCTTAAAAATAAATAATTGTACCTGGTCCGCTCCGGCTCGTACCTGGTGCAAAGGTTAGCTATTGCCATTCAACGCGGCAATGCTGCCAGCGTTATAGGCACCTTTGCGCCCGCGCCGGGTACAATTCGGGGTGGGTTATTTTAATATAAGTTTTTATTTTGTTACTTTAGTTTTATATTTCTTATATGTACCTATGTAAATATTTTCTGTTAATAAAAAACCACTGGTCTGTGTGTTTTCTATGTACCAATCTATGTAGCTTACTCCACCTAACAATATCGCTGTAGTGTAGTGACAGCGCCATAAGAAGCATGGATTAAAAGTTTTGCTTGCGCTGTTTAAATCTTATAAAAATTAGATGAAAATCTTATAAAACTAATGTATGTATGTTTTTACATAAGAATACTATGTAGTATATCCGTTGTCTAGTACCCCTAGTACAAGCCTAGTACATAGTTTGAGACTAGATTGCGCTGTGTGTAACGTCGTACAATATTTTTTCAACAGTATCTATTCGAAGAGTTTTCTGTGTAGGAATGACTTTATAATTTCGCCGTGCACACGCCTGTGTGCGTGTGACGTTAAACACTCACACATAGGCACAGTTTCCGGCCGCGTCTGTGAATGACGCGTACGCATGTTTACTACAGCGCCTGCGCTGCACTCGACGTTCTCCTGTCAATCATTTCGGTGCTCTACTTAGATGAAAACAAAAATAGTAGATGCGGTATATTCTAACATTGCGTATTCGAAAACAGAGCTAGAAACACCTACATGCTCTTTCATAAAATTATTGTAATTAAAAACATTTGACTTTAAGAATGATTTAGGCTTTGTAAATAAGCAAAAAAATTATGGATGTCAAAAAGATAGTCGCAGTGTGACAGCACGTGTGTGCTCACGCGGCAACGGTTCGACATACGACTGAGGCTAGTGCGTCAGCTAGACGCAGTTTTATAGTCTCATTTTCCGAGACTAGGTACCGTATCTTTAGTTTTTTGTTTTAATCTAAGGTGCTCTATTACATCATCATTCGCTACAGTACCGATTCCATTACGCTGGCGAGTGCTAATTGTGGATCAGTTCAACCTTTCAGACTACTTTCGTCATGTTTTCTTTCAGCCATTGCGTAATATTCTCAACAATGAGCATATTATGTGTTCATTCCTCGCCAAACTGCGTCTCGAGAACAAATGGAGTTGGAAACTTGGCAGCATTGCATGCGGTTCAACCGCCAAGTGTAAGACAGCGGTGCAATTAAAAGGCATCTAATTAAACCGAGTTTTCAAGAATGTCCTCAGCTATATTTAACACTATAATTAGTGTAGCAACATACACACTTGCGGACATATTCCAACACTATTTGCTTTATTTAAACTACATTTATGAGGACTTGTTTTATCTGTCGCAGTTGAAAATACTCGTTGAACCGTCTTATCGCAGAGGTCTCAAGTTCAGACTTAGAAGCTCAGTAATAAGGTTCTATTCGTTGCCGATTTAGTCTCAAGACGTAATGAGATCCAAAGCGAATATAATTAATCATGTGTATTATTAGAATGAACACGTCACAAGAGCATAGCATTCAACTTCTGTGAATTTGCATAATTTAAACCCAACTAGTTATTTGTCCTGATATTTTTAAGGAAACTCTAAAAGCTGAAAAATTAAGTTCATATAATAGACCGCGAACCGAAAGTACTGACTTTTTCAACTTGCACGATTTCTGTCCATATTAATAAAATAACTTCGGGTCTAAATCGCGTTGCGCGTGGCGGTTACACCAGCCGTGGTCACGAAAAGACACTCCTCCGCCGACCTATTCTCGCGACCACGGCCGGTGTAACCCGTTTGCCGAAACGTCGAGATAATTAAAATCCATAGTTATCTACAACCCGATCTAGACCTGAAGTTCTAATATTAATAATATTATTATAGTAACCTACTGTCCGCTGCACTGACTTGCTCTATTTTCATCGAAAATTGTTTTTATGTTCTGACGCAATGTTTTTGAATGTTTTCTTGTCATCTACGCTTTGTACGAAAAATTTGAAAAACATTGCGTCAGAAAATAAAAACAATTTTCCATGAATCACACAGGTTTGAAACATTCATTTTTTTATAACTGTTAAAAAGAAAAGTACCTACCTACTACAAACAAATACAGCAAAATGAACAAAAAGCAATTATTGCCCAAGAAGTATTATTTAGAAAGATAGTACCTAAATAGGTAATACATTTGTATGCAAAAAGCACTGATAGATACAAATACGCTCTTAATCAAGGACATCATCATCGCTTCCCGTCAGGTGAGATAAGATTAAAAGCAAACCTATCTTATGTAAAAAAATGGGATCGTTAAAGCAAATACCTTACAAAAAAAATTAGTTCCATTACATCTCGATTTATATTGATTTAGTCAGACAGAAATCCAAACATCTGCCTTAAAACGACGACTCTAAAATGATTTTATTAACTTCGCTACAACTGACAACACGCCCTTGGCTCTAGACAAGTGAACCACTTAACTCGAGCCCGCTATCTATTTAACGATTTCGAATTACATATTTAAAAGAAAATATTTTCAAAATAGACCATGAAGATTCAATTACCACAAAAACCATAATCTCCGCATAAACATTGACCATAAAATGAGTTTAAAAGCTCACAAGTACGCCATTACTATGGTAATTCACTTACTGATATGGTAAGCTTACCTATGAGTACTCAAGCCCATATCGAAAATCCATTGAATGCACACAATTTCAATGCAAATTGTTTTCTATTACCAAATAACATCAATGCTTGTAGATTCTTCTTCATCAATTGCTTGTGTTTTAAAGATCTAACGGTGTTCACTGTTTAGTTAATATTTATATATTTGTTTGGGCAGAGTTTCCAATTTTATATTTATGAGCTTCCCTGACATGACATGTTACATTTTCGACCTCATTGGTTTCGCAATTAGGTGCCATGAAAGTCTTGTAGATTATATATCTTACTTTATCGATAAATCTTATCATATTTTTATCTTAATTTGTGCTAAGGTAGTAGCCGATTCTCAGACCTACTGAATGCGAAGTTGAAGTTGTATGTGAAGTTTGGTGAAGATCGGTGTAGCCGTTTCGGAGGAGTACGGTAACTAACACTGTGACATGGAAATTTTATATATAAGATTATAAAGAGGAAAGATTTGCATTTGTGTGTGTGTGTGTGTGTGTGTATGTGTGTGTGTGTGTGTGCGTGTGTATGTGTGTGTCTGTATGTTTGTTATGAATAAACTCAAAAATTCTTTCGCCGTTATTATTGATACTTTTATAGATTTGATATAGATTTATAGAGTTGTGTTTATTATTTTTAGCATTTTCTCAATGCTTTGAGACCTTTACAGATCTCTTCTTCATTAAAAAAATAGTTTAATTTCAAAATATTTGTATTTAATTAACCTGTAATAAAATAACCGACATGTCCTAGGACTCACCACAGTCCGTAAGCATTCGCCTATCCAGAGTAGGCTTCCGTGGCGACTTACTGCTTAACTCTATTAGAAGGAGGCCCTTGCCTTACAGTGGGACAAATTAACGTGCTAACAAAAAGAACTCGTAATAACAGGCTTTTTTAACACAAGATAGATGAGCGTTTAACCACTATCCCTTCTGATGGTCAGTGATGATATGGTCTAAGATGGGCTGTTTTGTTTCGTATTTTAAACCGTGGTGGATGCAAAGAGTTCCGACTAAGCGTTGTTACCGTTACCTAACCAGAATAAATGGTACCTATCTAAGTACCATTTATTCGCGTAGTATCAGGTATCACTCACTGATACCATCCTCTGTATCCTGCAATTATATGTATCTGTATGATTGATCTAACTCTCCGATATCCGGCTGTCCTCGGGCGCTGAGCTCGCGAGCTCATGACGTCATCGACTGCTTCCTCATTACGATGATCGTCATCGGACTTCGCCTTGAGAATGACAGCGAGCGGCATCTATCAGAGACAATCTTGTTATTTCTACAAATATCCGGACGCATTCGAACATAATACAATTATGTAAGGGGTATGGCTAATGCTGTATTACTTAGCCCCTAATGCCATTACAGTATCTAAAGAAATAAAAATAAACAATAGGGATACTTGGTAAACATTTTCTACACATTCGACTTTATGAAGTGGGTACCTTACCTTACGATTAATTTCCTGTGAAGATATTAACTGTAATCCTACTAATATTATAAGAGTGAACGTTTGTGAAAGTGTTTGTCTCGATTTAACTCGATAGCTGGAGACCTGGCATAACACATAGGCTATATTTTATTCTGATATTCGCAAGGGATCGAAACTTACGCGGATAAAGCCCGAGAGACTGTCAGTACACGACAAAAGAAATTCATGGCGGCAAATGAATTTCTTTTTATCATTAACAACAGTCTCCCGGGTTTTACCCGCGTAACTCCTGCGTACTTTTGCGATCTGATTCATCGGACACCACAATGACATTTAACCTATGCAGGTGTACATAGAACAGCGTCCAATCTGGTTTGATGCGAGGCGTGAGTCGAGGCGACACATCCGCGCCCAAGTGCCAACCGCGACCGATATATCTGGCTGCATCCGTCGCGTCGCGCCCCGCCGTCTGGACCGAAACTGTCACTGCGCACGCATAAATAACCAGCCAGAAATAAATAGGAAAAGTAATCATTAGCCCCGAGGCCGACGGTATAAATCTAGCCGATAATTTACTAACCTTTAGCCAAATAAGGCGAGGTGATGGTAGGCTACCAGTAAAAGTTGAAGAGATTTATCGGTACAAGGTTCCGATGTACAAAAGGAAATCGGAGATAGAAATGAAGTAATAAATAAGTGATAGCACGAAATGGCGGACGTTTAATGATGTGAAATGTTAAAGGTAAACAGTAGCGAGGTATTAAGAGGAAAGGATATCTACTCGTTCTCCGTACATACGTAGTCGACTGTTTCCTCCCTGGATAGAGACAGAGCAAATATGTTCATGTCATAAAACATATATCTGCCATGACCATGCCCCTATTTTTTTTAATCATATCCTATTTTTATTTTAAATTTTTTATTTCTTTTGTAATTTAACAACAGTCGACTATGTCTGTATTGAGAACGAGTAGTTATCCTTTCCTCTTAAGGCGTACTTTGCCAATCCCAAGGATTTGGGATAAGGCGACGAAGAAGAGCCTCAACCTATGCATGCGATTAGCAAGACTTTACAGAAACTAGTAACGAATCAAAAATGCCACTAAGACAATCCAGTACGCCGGATCTAATAAATGTATGACCGTCCTCGTGGCCAATTTGCGTATTTAAATTGACTAATATATTTTCCAACATTATTTCAATTTCAAATTTGACGATTATCAAACGTCTTTGACAAACGTTATTTTGAGATTTTTCGAAACATTTTTGGAGGTTGTCGTGTTGCATATATTTTTAAGTCGTGTTTCATTACAGTTACGATTGCAATCAAGTTACAGTTTAATTTAGAGTGTAATTATAATCATGTTCAAATTAAATTTTGGTAAATTTTAATACGGGAGCAGGGCCTGTCAGATTTCCAACCATTTTGCATTGGTTAACTGAACAGGCTAGAAAAGCAGCACCGCGTGGAAGGCTCCTAAAGAGTGGACGATAGATAAGTTGATGCTGTAAATGGCGCCGCGGCGAGGCGTAACGAATCGGAAATCACTCTCGAACGCTATCACCAGTCCATCTTGTTAACGAGAACAGCGTTCTCTGATTGACGCCACCATTAGATTCGCAACGTCATTATTAGAGTCGAAGTGAGATTTATAGCAACATCGAGTATTAGGAATGATAATAAAAATCACATTCAATGTTACACCTAATGGTAATTAATTTTGTATTGAAATTGTACCGAATAAGAGAAATTAAGTGGCATAATAAGTTAGGCCAAGCAATAGTATGCGAATACATAAAAATATATAATGCAAATTATATTTTGTATTAGCAAAGAGAACGAGAAGATATGCTTTCCTCTTAATAATAAAAGCAACGCGATTAAAACCGAAAAAAAGACTTTTATTTCAAATCAACGAAAACCGAAGAAAAATCTATTACTAAACAACTTTAAATATATGCATTTAGTTAGTGAATAACACACTTATTTACGCACACCTATATTACTTGTACCAATGTAAATTTATCCAATTCCAATAAACATGTTTCTGTTTAGACGTAAACTTCGAAAACGATCATTTGTTCAACGCGTTTCCTGCGATTTAACCATTCAATCGGAAACGCAGGCATGACCGAAGAACTGTACGATTCCCAAGAAACTGCATAATGCAACACCGATGCATATTCAAACGTAACAGAAAACCTTTATAGAGCTTCCACAAAAGGCAACCTACCCAAACTACAGGTATAAAGTAACACGCACATGAGCTTAACAAATCTGAGGTTCTGAGAATGTGGTTTTTCTCAAGGAACAATAGGTACATCTGCTTGTCTGGCAGACAGAGCGTCGTCCACCGTCCACGAACAATAGAATCCCTCATTTCATAGGATTTTAGAGAATATTGTGATTTACGTCTACCTGTTGCCTTTACCCTACCTGCCTTTGTCAAGATCTCTTTACATCGACTTTACAGCCAGCGAGACCCTCGTCCAATGCCTTTTTATGATGTAAAGTTAATATACGTTAAGTTTCTTTCCATTTTTTTATTCAAGCAGGTGAATCGACTATAAATCGTAAGGATTTTTTTAAATATTATATATTTCAGCCATTAACTATAGAATTTATAGACGTTTAATGGCATCTTCACACAAAAGTTACTATAAATAAGGATACGACTTATGGCAAGCCCTGCAGTTCATTCCCATCGTAATAATCGAGGAAGCAAATAACTACCGGCACTAAAACGAAGCGGTCGTAAAGCTGATGTTTATGATAAACTCTGCATATTTAAACTTAAAACCAGTAACACGATACGATAAGGTTTATCTCATGTAATGGTAGAACTGTATGCGGCCAACGCGACAGACATACAAGCATGCAGCTTAGGTGTCGGCTAATGAGCCTCGATGGGCTTAAATTAGACACCCTACCGTTCTGCGACGTGGATTGCTGTGATATATCTTATTTCAGTGAGAACTACTTACACATTCCTATGTGGAGTTTGATCAATGATCATACAATTTATCTGGTGTAGCAAAAAGTTTATTTTGTAGGTAAGCATCTTTTGAGATTGCTTTAAGAGGAAAGCCTAAATACAATTTCTCCATACAAACGTAATTGAATGTTCCTCCTTGGATAAAGACAAATATGTTTATGCCATAGAACCTATATCTGCCATGACCATTCCTCTTCGTTATTTTTTAATTATCTAATTAGAATAGAAACAAAATAAGAATATGAAAAAAATCAAAACGTAGGGACAACATGGTCATGCATGGCTGATATATAATTTATGACAAAAACATATTTTGTCTAATGTCTTTGTTAAGAGAGGAAACAGTCGACCACATTTGTAAAGTTTATATGGAGAAAAGAGTAGGTAGATTTTCCCTTCTACTTCGTCTTATTTTTAGACTTCGTATAAGGGTCAATTTTATCTCATCAATTATTAAGAATCTCTCACGCACGTCTATTACCGTCATAACGTGATTAATGAGATGAACGATCGAAAAACCAAAAACAAATCTTCGGACATTGCTAAAACAGTAAGCTGGGATCGTAAACGAGTTCATGTCCAAATAGGTCGAGTTGGGCAACCGTAAGCCGATAGGCGGGGTCCTTTGACGACCATTAATTATATTCACACCTTTGTCGACCGCGACTTGAGGTGGTTTTTTCTTCAAAAAGCGACAGTTCCACGAAAGATGGCGGCGAGCGGACAGACAAGAGCAAAAAAGTGAAGCGCGAGCACGAGCGAGGCGGATCTCCACGAACGTCTTAAGGTCGTGGGACGTGACAAATGCATAAAAGCATTTAATAAACGTATTTTCTTGGAACACGAGCTTAACTTGGGGATTTTTGTTTGCATTCTAATTTGTTTTTAATCTTTTAGGTTTTTCAGGGGTTCGGCTATTGCGATGAAAGAAGACATATATAAGGCAAACATTAATCCACATTAATGTCCCAAACGTAAACCCCCATGAGTTTCTTCTCATCGGAGGGCGCGTTCCGAAACCACACTAAAATCATAGTCATAAGGACAGTCTACCTATACTTTCTTCATACAAACGTAGTCGACTGTGTCCTCCTTGGATAACGACATAAGAGCATATCTGTTTATGTCATAAAACCTGTATCTGCTATGACCATGCCCCTTGGTTTTTTTCATTTTATATTTAAAATGGAAATAAAATTTAGAAAAATAAGAAAATGAAAAATATAGGATAAACATTATGTTCTCTAATATCTTTATCCAGGGAGGAAACAGTCGACTACTTTTGTAAAGTTTGTATGGCGAGAAAAGTAGGTAGACTGTCCCATTAAGTTTACATTTCATAATGATCATGTATTTGTTCATAATCTTAATGAATAAAGAATTTTAAATCGAATTGAACATCGAATAACAAAACAAAAACAGTGCGAGAGACATAGCTTTATTCTGTAAACCAAATGCCTCAACAACTGAAAATAAACGAGAAAGAACTGAGTTTTACCGAGAAAATGTTTAGTTTCGACAATTCTGATGCGACACCTCGATAAAGACAGGAATCCTACAAACCAGTTGGACGACGCGCGACGCAACACAAAGACCCTCAGATTCCTCCTCGAACACAAACATGATGCAGTCAATTCTAATACTGTCAACACACTTTTTTCTCGTAGTTGATGTTTCTGCGTAAAACGAAGCGAATTTACAACGATTTAAGTTTACGACCGAACATAATAACTGTATATGTAATGTGGATGTTGCATGTAGTACTTTTAAGTGTCTGTACATTTTAAGGGGCGACAAATGCTCGCTAGTATACTTCGTTTTTTAAATGTAGACTACGATTTGACATAACTTTCATAAGACAAAATGTAACATATGAGGAGCCAAAACGTTCGATTATAGTCTGAAATTAATAGCTTTTCTATAGCTTTTTAGGGTTCCGTACCCAAAGGGTAAAAATGGGATCCTATTACTGAGACTGGATGTCTGTCTAGAATAGAATAGAATAGAAAATAGTTTATTTGGTCTAAAACACACACATATTACAAAAACGAAATGGAAATAAAAATAATAACACAATTTCTTAAATTACAAATAAACTGATAACATGTGTGTGTTGCAGCAGGACAAAAGGGCCATGACTCAGTGTCTAGCTTCGTTCTGTCGAACGAACACTGATCTTCCGTCACCACCCTTCAGGAAGGAAACCAACACGCCAATATAAACTTAGTTAAATTATAATAACATTAAAAATTATATAGAAAAACAGTGTACCTAAAGTAAATTGAAAAAAGCATAAATATTTTATTTATAACGGCGGAACACAGAGTATGCTAGCAACATAAATCATAATATAAATTGAGTCTACACTACAATTTGACAAATTCCTGTTATTAATACATATATTTAAAAAAAAAACATTAGATATATACATAATATAACACACATACAAAAATACATAGATATATTAAATAATAATTTCACTACATACCACTAATATATATATACATTTATATAAGGGAAGGTACTTTCAGACAACAAAATCGTCCAGCAGCCAACCATGTGGAATTCCCGAGTTTTGTCGCTCTAATAAGATTGTCTTGTACTTTAGCCTGAAGGAAAATTTAGACTTTAGACACCTAAGAGGCGGAGGAATATTATTCCAACATTTGGTTGACAAATAACGGAAGCTACCCCTGAAAGCTACAGTTTTGTGACGATGTGTAAATAATCTCTCACCTCGCACCCCCCGAATACCGTACCTGTCTCCAAATGTGGAAAAGTTGAGTTTGGCATGAAGATATTCTGGTTTTCCCTTTCTTACGACATCGAAGAGTAAACAAGCCAGGTGCAACTGTCTACGAGACTCCATATTTAATGTGGATGCATTGTTTAGGTATGGTGTAATGTGACTTCTTGGCGGGATATTGTAGTAAAAACGACAACAAGCGTTTTGCACTCGCTGAACCAGTTTTTGAGTCTTTTTTAGTAGACGAGGTCCATACACTAAATCCGCATAATTTAGTCTTGAGAGTATCAGTGACTCCGAAAGTGTGATACGGACATCCACACTAAGTAGATTTCGGAATAAAACTTTGAGACGATAGAAACATGATCTTACCAGGTTTAGTATGTGCTTCTCGAAACGCAATTGACCATCGAACAAAACACCCAAATTTTTAGTTTCCTCTACTCGATCAATGCTACTACCATCGATGCTGACAATTGGTAAATTTTCGAGGGTTTTCGATATTTGCATCTTTGAACCAAGTACCATATATTTGTATTTAGTAGGATTTAGCACTAGTGAGTTTCGCTCTGCCCAACTAGAGATGCGCTGAAGATCATCATTTATTTTCTCAACTGCATCGGTGACAGCGGCGGGGCGTTCGGAGATGTACAACTGTACGTCATCAGCATATAAGTGATACCTACAATATTTTATATTTTTGACAATATCAGCACAGTACACAATGAAAAGCAGGGGGCCGAGAATGGACCCCTGTGGTACCCCTCGGAGGACTGGCCTGGGCTGCGATAACTCAGCAGTCCCATCCTCCCTTAGTAATTTAACAACTTGTGTTCGACTACTTAAATAGCTGTTGAACCAGGCCAAAGCCCTCCCATCAGCTCCATAATAAGATAGTTTCGAAAGAAGAAGAGGAATGCTAATACTATCGAAGGCACGCGAAAAATCAAGCAAAACAAGACAAGTGCTGTTGCCGACATCTTGTTCGGCGAGTATATTATCTACCTGTCTGTCTGTCACCAGGCTGTATCTCATAAACCGTGATAGCTAGACAGTTAAATTTTTTACAGATGATAATGTCCGTAGCTGCCGTAACAACAAGTACTTTTAACAAATATTTAAGATCGCGCTTACACAACAAACGTGATTTTAAAATTTTAAACACAACGACATTGCGATTTATTCTTACCACTGGCAACATCTAGTGGTGCCAATCGTAAAAATAAATGCCAACTTGGCGTAACGTTGTCAAGCATTTTTGTATAGATGATGGTGGTTTTTATTGTAAGTAGTAAATCTCTAAATATGGCAACATGGCATATCAAAAAGTAACTTACTACATGAACAGCCTCGACATATCAGTCAAGTAAATGAATATAGTAAAACAAGGTATTGCGTTATGCAATGACATTTACTAATGGGACTCCAAAATAGTACACGACATCCATATAGGGAGGGATACAATAAGAAGTATTGCGAAAAACTATCTCAAGCTTGATCGATTAATAAAGGGGTATTTACTATGTTTTAATATGTTTTCTATCGAGCTCCATATTTCGCCAGTCATTTCAACTGGCTTGTTCACGAGACTGGATATTGCGTAGGGTTAGGGGCGTCCATATCGAACTACCTCCTTCCTAACACGTCTGCTACGTTTTGTATCGGTCCATACTATTATCACTAAGCTCACTACTTCCTCAATCCTGCACTTGTTACACGCCGTTATCTATATTAATGTTAAAGAGGTATATAACGTTTGTAACATTCATGTATCTATGTATTTTCCGGGTTATCTCTGAAACCACTTAACGGATTCCAAATATTCACCAATAGAAAGCTACATCATCGAGGAGTAACATAGGCTACTTTGATCCCAAAATCCCCACGGGACTTACGCGGTTGAAACCGCGAGAATCTGCTAGTTCAATAATAATATTTGCAGTAAAAACAACCATCTAAGTTCAAAATCGTATATTGATCGATGAATCTTGTTATTGGGGTCCATTCTGAATGCGCTCGCGCTGTGTACCGAAGCGTGCGGTTCAACGACTGTGGTCTAGTGAGGAACTGGAGAGGCTAGTGGCCGGTGGCCGGCCAGAACCTGCGGTGTGCTCACTGCTCAGCCGATCCATGACACGCTCTATCGCCCGCCGCGAGCTTGCCCCACACCTTTAAGGTCCACTACATGACATACGCGAACGCGATTTCGATCGAATTAATAATAAGGGATTGTAATGATGCAAAGAGAATTAGGGATTGTAATGATGCAAAGAGAATTTTACAATCGATAGCTAATGTCAAAAATCATCTATAATATCGACAGGCCTATCGATAGTATCGACGCTCAATATTGAAGTTGTTACTATCGATACTATCGATAGTTTTACGCTATCGATAGGGCAAAACTATGGACAGTATCGACACTATCGATCGGTCTTTCGATACTATTGATTTGCCACAACTATCAATAGCCGATCGATAGTGAACTATCCAACGGCAACACAAGATGCAGATGTTAATGCACACCTGATAATTTGTCCGTGTAATAGCAAGCTGTGTCTGTGCGTGCACGCATTGAGATGTGAGCACGCTATTCCTAATTATCCCGGAGTGTGTGAACGAGAGGTTTGCCCAGCAGTAGGAAAAAATTGCTGCTAAATAAACGTATCAAACTCATTTTTCGGTTTCAATCGCGTAGTGTTTATTATTTTTAGCTTGAGTTTAATTTTGATTCAATATCGGAAAAAAAAAACAAAATAAAAATTTAATTTACATTAAATAATTCCTAAAATATTTAATGACATTTTTTTGTTTTTAATCATTTCTTTACATCATTTGGACAAAGAATTACAATGAAAGTGTGAACCACTTTTTTAAAATTTAAATGTACAAAAAGTAATGTTACAGATAAGGTACAATATGGTAACTTCTATCAAAGTTTCGTTGATAAAGTTGTAAAAAGTTCCCACGATATAATATCATAAAAATAGACTTCCCACCACTAACACTTCAGTACCAAATACGTAATATTTTCACACGAATAAACTATAAAATATCAAAATTGAATATCATTTACTCGATAAACGTCTTCGTTGCATAATCATATGATCTGTTCACATGGAGGGAGGCCACTAATACGCAGCTTGTCAAGATCATGCATAACACTACAAATAGATATAAAAAATGTATTATTAAATATCAATATCGATATCACGAAGATGTGCCATGTATTATATAAATATTTATGAATTAAATTATATATGCACAAATAAATGTTAGTGGATATGTAAATCGCCAGTGAGGCTTGCGCGGGCGCAGCTGAATGCGTGACCGCGCGAACATTGCGTCGACTCTATTAAATTGTTAACAGTCCACTGATTTGAGATTAGGTATCGATTACAATTTGAATGCGAATCTATAAGGATTTATTGCGGCGTGTATTGACGTTTTAAAAGCTTTTTCATTTTAAGCCACACCTGCACGGTGTGACAGAATTCATTCATCTAACGAAATATGTGGTAGGTGCCTACTTTCTAAGTAGGTAAGTTATTTCTCTTGTCTACCAGTGTTCAGATATCATCTCAGAAACAAAGCTAAAAAAAAAAGACGACGTATATTCTAAAGTATGTATGTACTCTACTTGACGTCCTAAACGGACTTTACTGTAATATCAAAATTAGAATCAAAATCAGTAATATATAGTTAGTTTTTACTGAGTGTTTCCGCAAGTAGCCCTACAACTGGCCCTTTTTGCGTAACTTTAAGCTGTATAGGTTTCCTCGCGATCTTTTCCTTCACCGTAAGAGCGATGTCAATAGCGCACATATTTTTTTCTTAAAGAAAAAGACATTTGGTGCGTGGTCGGCCAGGATTCGAAACCACGATCTTCGGAATGAAAGTCGCGGTATCTACCACTAGACCATCACCGCTCTATCAGTTATACCTATATAATGTATAAAGTATGATAATAAGTGATCTTACAATCTTTGTAAAATTAACAAGAAATAATTAATTCGAAATCTAGGCCAGTAACTAAAATGGCCATTATCGTGATGTTATCAAATTACAACCAGATAAGCGTACAAGAAACAATGCTTTAAACAACTTAGTCAAGCCGTGAGCTTAGCCAGGTCAGATTGAGCGGCGTGCCTAACCCTTCAAATATTTCTGCCTTACCACAACTAACAACAACTGACGCCAAATCTAGTCAACTATGCAAGGACAACGACAAGATTAATTTACGCCTGATTTAAGATAACCAGGTGCTAGATTTTAATGCGACTATTTTCTAGATCACGGTTCTATTTAATAATAGTATTCTGCAGAAAGACTAAAAACTGTACGCAAAATTAACTGAGATGCACGAATGGGTCAGTAACGGACGTAGATGCTGATGAAGAATAACTGGGACCTGACGATTAACCTTTATAAACATAATTCATAAGCAGTCCTTAAACACCTTATTCCTTTGAAATTAAACTCATTTTCGGCTTTAATCGCGTGGTGTTTACTTTTAATTAATTACTTAATTGGTAATTAATATTATTATAATTACTTTTAGCATCGTTACAACGCTCAACATTTCGAGACCTTTACAGGTCCCTTCTTCAGGATTGACGAAGAGACCTATAAAGGTCTCGAACCGTTAAGCGTTGAAACAATGCTAAAAGTAATAATCACCACGCGATTAAACCCGAAAAATGAGTTTAATTTCAATTCAACATCGCATCGTTCGATCGCGAAAACATCAACATCGTGATCGCGAAAACAGAAGAATAATCTAGGAGTACCTACTTATTTTTTTGTTAAATTTTGATCAACAGGGTGTGAATAAAAATACCAGTTTTTAAGCTCTTATAATAACAGAAGGAGTTTCCCAGCATCATTAAACTGCCTATTTAAATATTCCATTCTATTAAACCTTTCGAAGTAACCCAGGAAACGGCATTGTTAATTTGTTTCGCAACGGTATCGGGCAGTCGGGCAGCGTGTCTGTGACTCGCCACTATAATGAGACCAACCGAGCTTGTACAACAGTGACATTTGCAGTTGATTCATTTAGAAGAAACGCACTGACAGTCCGTGAGTGTGACCGTCAATCACTAACCTCCATGGTAAAAGTCGCTGGACAGGTCATAGAGCACTGCATTCTGTGCCTATTTGATCTGCGCCATGTTGCGCTGTTGTCGCGCGCGCGCTGTTGTCCGTAGAACTAATAGTTCCGTAGACGGTCACCATCACTTTTAATAGAAAATGCGCGACAACTGCGCAACATGACGCAGATCAAACAGGCACAAAATTCAGTGGGCTATGACCTGTCCAGCGACTTGTACCTACCATGGAGGTCAGTGCCGTCAATACACCACGCATTGAGTTCATATACGTGACGCGATTCCAATCATTCGTGAGATACAAACATAAAGATGCCATTCGCAACGTATTTAAAAGGAAATACATTTAAATGCTAAACACGTTTGATATTTATTCCTTTTTTCTAGGAGATTTCTTTAGGCGTCGAACTCGATGGGTTAGCTCAGCATGACGTCGTATTAAAGTCGTGAACAACCCATTCTATCTGATCAAGTCGAGACTTAAGAAAAACTTGACTACTCGCTATACAACAAAGGATATAAAAATATTTAACCCGCGTAAGTCCCGATCCCGTGGGAATATCGGAATCAAAAGTAGCCTATTAACCTCCCGGATAATGTAGCTTTCTATTGGTAAAAGAATTTTTGAAATGGGTCCAGTGGTTTTGGTGATTCTGATTACCCCCTGTCTGTTTGTATGTATTATATACATACAAACATACATGTTACCAAAAAATGTTACCTCATTATAATATTAGTATACCTAGATAGATATAGATAAAAAAATACCTACTGTTTAGAAAATTATCACTATAAACGAACCCTATGTGAACTTTTTTCTTTATCGGTGGATCCATTTGACCGTGAAAAGGAAGAAAAAAACTACGGAACCCTAACTATATTTTAGCATTGAACTATTTTACCTAAGGACTAGTTTCCAATCATGGATATTGTTTTGTCAAGTATAAATAAAAATAAATAAAACGAAAAGTTTATTTACTAAAGAACTTTACCTTAGCTTTGGTCCCCCCCTACAAGAAAAATCCTGAATCGCGGGAGACCTAAATACAATTTTGATTTTAAATATAGTATAATATTTATAGTTGGGTGAATGGCGAGCGTGGCTAGCATGCCTGTCCGCCAATTACTCTGAATTAGCGCAAGCACACAGAATACCGCGTAGCTACTTCAAATACCATAGAGCATTGCTCCTCTAGGAATCTTTATTTCCCCTTTAATCAGACATCGCAAGGTGAATTTTTGTACGATTGCATTGCAAGAAGCTTCTAGCAAAAAATTGTAATGTTTATTGCGCACGACTCTGTATTATTATTGTAAATTGTAAGTAAAGGAACTTAAACATTTACGTATTTAATTTGTAGTTAGTTGTATCATTTTCAAGAACTGTTATAATAAATAATAATAATAAAAAGTTTATTTACTAAAAAACTTTACAGACTTTACCTTAGCTTTGGTCCCCGCACAAGGAAAATCCTGAATCGCGGGAGACCGAAATACAATTTTGATTTAAATATACCGAAAACCGAAATACCGACCGAAATAATTACACGCATATACAGACCACATTTTGTACTGGTTGATGACAGACTGAGATACATACCTGGAACAAAAATAAAACACAATTTAGTAAACTTGTATAAAAATACAATACAGTGTGGGAGTAAGAGCAAATTACTAACAAGTTACAAAGATCACGGAAAATAACCAACGACATTTGACTTAAGTTCATGCGTGCGCGCAATCTCACGTAACAATTGTTCTACCTTAAATGTCAGACAAAGAAATGCCATAAGATGGAGTAAAGTCCACAGTTACGGAGAGATCACGTCCAGATAACAGGAGGCAAACAGTGCCAGTCTGGGCTCATTGGGTTGAACAAACAGCCAGAGCGGACGGTGTGTTTGCGATGCGCTTTACGTGTCCACACTGCTAATATTTGAACACAATTTGAAGGCACAACGCCCTCGGTCAATTAGTACGATGAGCCGGAGACAGGATTATCCCGCTAAGTGAAAACTTACACGAAAATTCTTTAGTATCTGCTATCTAATCAGTGTACAATCCGAAAACAGTATTACAAAAGAACCGCTCGCAAGGAACGACGCAGTTACTATGTTAATATATCGTATCGAGGCGTGTCGTGTTGGGAGCACTGCGGCGACCTAGCCATCAAGATGCGTGGCTACCGCACAACGAGCTGCATTTGCTATTCCATGGCCTGGATGGCGCCGAACTCCTTGTTAATCCGCTGTCCATCGCACAATACTTCGCCAAAAAGAAAACAAACTGCCTGCTCTCGCCCGCCTCGCCTGTCCGCCATGCACGGAGCGCCTTCGCGTAATAAATAAAAACAATCGAAACCATATCGCGGCGAATTCTGTTATAAATTCCATTCAATTTAATGCAAAGGAAAACTGCTTATGTGTGGGGTCGCCCGCATATCTCGATGTCCATATTTCTGATAGTCTGTATGATGTCAAGATACAAGCTAAATTGTAATTTTCTAATAGGGGATAAAATAACGCTGTAGCAGTCAAAAACTTAGGTTTAAAATGCATTTAAAAAAACATTCAAATATTCTGAAAATCGAGTATGTTGACAAATTTTACTGCAAGCCAAATAAAAAGCAGAGAACAAGATCGAGCTCGCGACATGCCTGTTCGAATTCCCCGCGACAGAGCGCGAGGTGGGAAGTGGCAGACAGAAAAACGACAACTAAACATAACAAAAATGTCGAAAGCAAACCCTTGTACGAATTTTACTGACCACGCGGACGAGAATTAAGGAGACACGTCCTTATAGAGAGCTCGCTTTGAACAGACGCCGACCGACTCGACCAGAGCGACGAAATAAATAAAACGTCTACTTAATTTATTTAGCTATCGATCTACCAGAATCATTACTAAACTTTTGAAAATGGTTTGGTACAGCCAACATTAGAAGAAGTTATTATGAAATCTACATGGTTCTAGAACTTACGGAATGCACAGTTGTAAACCTTTAAGCAATAAGATATCGTTTGATTGTCCTCTGAAAATAGAATGGTTACAAAATCTGTTGTTATCCATAACCGGAGCGCGATAAACAACGAGTAGGCTTAAAAGGAGCTGTCCGAATACGAGAGCCCGAAAGTAAACAGAATATTTCCGCGCACATGTCGGGCCGACCAATGTTCCCGGAAAGGATAAACTGCGCTCTTTGAGTAATCCAACACGCTTACAGATTTCCCTTCTTTCATCTGACAGAACGAAATAAAACAACAGCACGAAAATACACGACATTTTCCGCATCTTTTTCGTGAGCAACATGATGCATGGATGTTATTACTATATCATCTAGGTAGGCGTGGTCGATAAAAACCCGGCAATTTTATGATTTATCGACAAATGATTCAACGGTGTGATATATAGCGCGTCATAATCCCCAGTCCCGATCCCAACATTTATAGTTCCAAATTTATAGATACCGATCAATAAAAATATTGAGAAATATACTAATAAAACTTGTCTGATGCACCATGACGGCGTTACTTAAATCTGATACTATTTTACGATCGAAAAATATTATTTAAATCGGATTATGGGATCCTCTTTGAAATTAATGGTCTACGTTATTAATGTTAGACCTTCCGATAATATTAAAAGATTCGTCTTGCGTTTAGGTTTTATTGCACGTGTCAGAGAGAACAGAACACCTATTCAGTGGAAATTTTCTTGCTAATTTTGTTGTGGTCGAGGCGGCGTAAATTTCGCACTTCCCTCGGCAAAAACGAACAAAAACATCGACGTTGGGGTATTGTAAAACATGGTCCTTTAATGCCTCGGCTCGGTCGAACATGGCGGGCTGGCGGGGTTAGGCGGTGCTTTCAACAAGTGGAGAACGCGACCGTGGCGTGTGAGCGTCTCGTTAACTAACGGAAACGTTATTACCACCCATTATAATTGCGGATATATTGCAATTCTACATAGAATTACTTACATCGTGTATCACTTCAAGTTAAAACTAATTATTTCGTGTTATTGCGTTTTTAAAGGGAAGTTTAATACATCCGATCGTATAGTCGAGTTGAGTATCCAACTTTACCATAAAGGTATTTTACAGTCGCTCTCTCGCACTGGTTCAGACGAGAGAATAACAAAAGTTTAGTGTGCGACACGACAGCACAATGGTCGTCGATTTATAACGTATCCAACCCCCCAACGCCTTTCCTCACAGACTCATACATATTTGAATATACAGTGTCAATGTGCTACACAAGGTTATAACACTTTAAGCTTGATAATAAAGACCATAGGCTACTAACTCTATACGATTGTAAACGGTAAAGTTCTTAAATCATAATTATCTTAGATACGCATAATAAATAGGAATGAAATAAGACACAGGTTGCAACGTCGACTTATTATCAAGTATTAGTATCAACGCGGCAAGTTGCAATGCGTCAAACCCACGAAAACCCACGCACCCTCACAAATTGCAATAATTCAGCTTTAACTTGTCGCTGTTCTGCATAATTCCGATGCTGCAACATTCAATGTTGACGGTTGACGGTAATAGAATGGACGCAATGCAGGCTATTCATAAATATTTAAATACCTTGAATGAATTAATGAGCTGGTCTACTACTTTATTACTGTCAGATGATTGAGATTCGTAAAGTGTATTCATCGATCATTCTTTGGAAAATATCTTTATTAGCTCCACTTGCGGCTACTAGAATTTGTGTTAAGTCTGAAGTTTAAGACGATGGTGTCAAAAATGTATGCAAATATCTAATGCCATTTTAGCTAACCATGGGAGTTAATTAGAGGAACTTACATTTATTGTTGACCTACCACCACCTGTACCTAAACCTATACTATGAACTAGATACCCATTACTGGCTTTCCTATTTCTCCATCATTATTATTAGACACGGGTCTAGATCGCGTTGAAAATAATCATTGTTTTTAATTACCTCGACGTTTCGGCAAACGGATTTTACCGGCCGTGGTTCCGAGAAGACTCAATTTCCTATTTCTATTGTATTTTTAGTATGTATCGATAGCTGTTCTTCACCCTATATATATATATATATATATATATATATAGTTGATATGTAAAAAAAAAAAAAAAAAATTAGACCAACATCAGGTTAAAATATGACTTATGCGGTTTCACCCGCATAAGTCCCGATCCCGTGGGAATATCGGGATCAAAAATAGCCTATAGCCTTCCTCAATAAATGGACTATCCAACACCGAAAGAATTTTTCAAATCGGACCAGTGGTTCCTGAGATTAGCGCGTTCAAACAAACAAACAAAAAAACAAACAAACTCTTCCGCTTTATAATAGTAATAACTAGCAGCTCGCCGCGGTTTCACCCGCATAAGTCCCGATTCCGTGGGAATATCGGGATCAAAGTAGCCTATAGCCTTCCTCAATAAATGGACTATCCAACCCCGAAAGAATTTTTCAAATCGGACCAGTGGTTCCTGAGATTAGCGCGTTCAAACAAACAAACAAAAAAACAAACTCTTCCGCTTTATAATATTAGTATGGATATAGATAGATAGAAGATAAATGATTGAATTGAATTCTAAAACCGCGTCTGGCGTAAACACCTCATTGGATAGCATGAGACGTCATCAAAAAACGGTATCGATTTAATATAAAGTAGAAGTTGATTGTTTTGGCCATGAGAACAGTTCAAAGCACTTCCTCATTATCAGGATCGATCGCAAGGTGAATGAAACGCCCGCGGTCAGACACGGAAACCAGTCGGAAGCTTTCTATCAATACGCTACCATTACGCAGATTCACATCGATTATATTATCTACAAGCTCTGTGGAACCGAAGTAATATCTTGATGTTATTTTACACATTTACCCCCTTACTTATAAACGATGATTAAGTTTATGTAACGTTTGTCTGATAACTTTGAAACTAAATGTGACAAGTTATAAAGGGGGCTAAGTTAGTAAGGGGGCTAAATTTCAAAGTCCTGACTGCCTGATAATAATATCAACTAACTCACGCACAGTTTGAATGGTGTGTTTTTTATGAAGTGTATGTGGACAGGTGAACTAACCACTAATAAAGGGTTTTGGAAATATCTACGGGAACAGGATTTAAGCGGATAAATCCATGGGACATCTGGATTTTAACGTGCCAGTTTTTATAGGCCAATCACCTATTTTTAATTTCCACTTTATTTAGTCATACGCAGGCAAAATCACGGGCTGTTTCTAGTAAACAGCAACATACATACAATACATGAGAATCACTCACGCATGAACCTCACGTTTAACATACAGTAATATCAATTGGACGTAATCTCTGGTTCTGGCCAATTGCGTATTACAATCTATCGAGGCCCGCATTTGCAATCATAAGCTCCTCCACCACGTAATTGAATGATCGCAGGAAACCGATCGAGACTTTGTCGCCGGGAGCGAGACGGTGGGTGCGCGTACGCATCCGTCATCATCTAAAGAGACAAACGCAATTGAACCGTTCAAATTGATAATCATTCAACTCCCCCCAACCGCTTAGGGAGGGATCTGTAAAGATCTCGAAACGTTGGGCATTGATAAAATGCAAAGATAATAAAAACAACGCGATTAAAACCGGAAAATTAATTTAATTTCAATCATTCGACTACTAGGCCTTTACTACGAACTTTTTTAGCCGATCCTAAACGCCCTGCTTAAAAACTGCTGTTAATTAGCAACATCTTTATTTCGATAAGTAATAATTACCACGACTTATCCTTTACAGATAACTACATAAACATTAATAATCTTAAGACACAATCATGCATGTAGACAATTAAGAAAAAATGATGGCCAATTAACTTTCACTCATTACAGAATATTTATGTATTCAGCATTTAAGAGGACAGTCTACTTACTCTTTCTCCATACAAACGTAGTCGACTGTTACCTCCCTGGATAAAAACAGTAGAGGAAATATGTTTATAAAACCTATATCTGCCATGACTATGCCCCTACGTTTTGTTTTTTTTTTAATTTTCTAATAAGAATAGAAATAAAATTCAGAAAACCTAAAAAATGAAAAAAAAAAAGTCAAAACGTAGAGCCGCATGGTCGGTCATGCATGGCTAATAAAGGACTTATGGCATTATCTAATATCTTTATCCAGGGAGGAAACAGTCGACTACGTTTGTAAAGTTTGTATGGAGAAAAGAGTAAGTAGACTGTCCTCTTAAGTTTTCGTTTGTTGCATACTTTAAACTCACACACACAGATCAATAATGTTTATGACAATACTTTACGAGTCTGCAGAAACGAGACCTAAATGTGGACATTACGAAATCAACATTAATTACAAAGCAGTTTTTAAAAATATTCATTATAAGTTGAATTGTAAGCAATTATGGCGCTGTAATCTTAGATTAAAACAAATAACTAAAGATACGGTACCTAGTCTCGGAAAATGAGACGATAAAACTGCGTCTAGCTGACGCACTAGCCTCAGTCGTATGTCGAACCGTTGCCGCGTGAGCACGTGCTGTCACACTGCGATTATCATTTTGACATCCATAAGAATGCCTCTTTGCTTATTTACAAAGCCTGAATCATTCGCAATGACAAATGTTTTTAAATACATTTTTTTTATGAAAATGCATGTATTTGTTTCTATCTCATTTTTCGAATACGCAATGTTAGAATATACCGTATCTACCTATTTTTGTTTTCATCTAAGGCTGTAATAAGTAAACTTCTTTAGTCAACGAGGGCATAAAGTTTTTACCAAAGGTACAAGTACAGAGCTAAATTGTACAACATATTTAGTATTTTTTTTACATACGATAGATGAGCGTGTGACCACTATCTCACCTGATGGGAAGTGATGATAATAATCTAAAATGTAACACGCTCATCTAGAAAAAGGAAAACGGCAGTTGAACAAGGTTTGCTTAGTCTTCCTTAGTGGCTGCACCGATCAACGTATCGGAACACGGCGAGTCCAGTTGCAGCTATTTAAAATACTTTGGTTAAAGTTATCATGTTCCTTTCCTACTTTCGTAAAGGATAGACGTTCGACTGTCGTTTTTTAAACAAATGTTTACCAAAGTATGTTTAATAACGTTAATAACAGCGCCTTAAAAGAAACGAGGTAAATGAGTTACTCTGCACTTGCACTGGTTTCTGTGAATGTTATCTATAAGTATTCAGAGCACTCGTTAGCCGCGTTAGTTAACTATCTATCGATTATTATAAGGATTCCATGTTGCTATTAGTATTGGTACTAATATAGTTTTAAAGTAATCGGTCTATGTGTGACATAGTGCATTAAAACTAACCCTTACTTATAAACTATTACTAAGTTTATGTAACGTTAGTCTCTGGTTGTTAACTTTGAAACTTCATGTCTCAGTAAAAGACAAACGTTACCTACATATAGATAAGGCACGGTTCACTTTTGTCGTTCAATTTGGATGAAGCAACTAAAATTGAGTCGTATAAACAAAAGAATCATCAAAATCGGTCCAACCGTTTGGCCTCTGGAGCGCCACATAGGAACAAACATACATACATACATCGACTGATAAACACATAATCCTTCCTTGCGTCGCGCAGTCGGGTAATAAGAGCGAATCATTCAATGTCTTTGTTCAATCACTCTTCATATATTTTTGTGTCTTTTAACCAGATTGAATTCAATGTAGTTGAACTGTGTAATTCTGCCTTCTGTCATCGTTTATAAGTAAGGGGGTTGAATTTCGGTACGGGCCCCACCACACCTGTATTATGTGAGTTTTGAGCTTGACGATGCATAGTTTAAAATTAAAGGGCATTGCATTTTATGTGGGGGACAATCATAATTTAGTTTTAAGTTTTTCTTTGTATTATTTCTTGTCATTTGTGTTTTTGGTACAATAAAGCTTTAATCTATCTATCTATGTTTAAACTAGTCTACACTAATTTAAAAAAAAAAAACTATTTTGTGTGTGTGTCTGTATGTTTGTGATGAATTAACTCAAAAACTACTGGACCGATTTTAAAAAATCTTAGATCATTAGAAAGCTACATTCACCCTGAGTAACATAGGCTACTTTTAATCCCGATAATCTCACGGGATCGGGATTAAGGGTAAAACCGCGGGACGCAGCTAGTCAGTCAATCATAAATATGGAACCCTCCCGAACAATATTAATTTAATTGTAACCCGACATGACCTGACAGCAGACACCTCGTCTTCGACAAAGAGATTACAATCAGAAATATCGTGATCATTTTCTTAGACACGCCAACATTATCGGTTTAACATGTGTCAGATTTATTAATGATATTGATTCTATTTGTCTTCGGAACAGATGTAGGTCGAGATTAGCACATCGGTCGTATCGCCATATCTGACGGTACAACTTCGGAAACGATTAGCGATTGGAAGAGTTCAGATCGTACCGGTTCAAGCTGGGTTTCGGTGATAAAAGTACGATTCGTTTTAGTTACGAATAGTAGATGAGGCATACAAGACACAAAACGAATATCAAAACGTTGTGAAACATTCTATACATTTTGCGAAATTTAACAGCCTTTTCACAACGTTTTGACCAGCACCCGTATTGTTTATATAGTGGATAACTCAGTTTCATTAGCACTATACAGTTTCAAATTGCAAGTTTTATTATGGCAAATCATGTGTACAGAATGGTTACAGATAAACTACATTAAATTACAGTACATTGCTGCTTTAACAGAACTTGGTAATCACAAGTGAAAAGCAACAATGAAAAGCACCAGTGACCTGAAGTGAAAACTGCTTAGCGCCTATCACACCGAGTTATTGACTAAATAAATAATACGGGCGCTGTATTGAAATTAGTCTAGTTGATATAGATCTTGTATTACAGACTGTCTGTAATAACGAATCGTATCTCTATATTATAGAAATCCAGCATTACTAAATTATTGTATGCTTAAAAAATTAGAAGGTGCGACTCTGACTGGTTTGAATGAGAACAAGAATCACCGGAAACTTATCAATGGAGATGGCAGTTAGACATGACGTGTAAACTGTAGTATCCGGAGCGGGCATAACCGTGTCGGTTTCAGAACATGCCGTGTCCGAATGGGTCACGATTAGTGATGGGCCGACTTGTCGGGAAAGCCGACTAGTCGGCAGTTTCACCGACTAGTCGGTAGGTTCCGACTAACTGTAACTAAACTAAAAATTATACAATAGCACCAACAATACATTTAGAAGTCAAAAAACCTGGGTCCCTAAAATGTTTCAACTATGCTCCACCTCGTATTCTATTTTTCCAAAACGGTTCAACTATATTTTGGAAGTTTGGCAAGGTTTCGCTAAAGCTTCCGGAGTGCTAATTCTTGCAAAATTACCAACAATTGCCGAGTGGTCATTTGTGAGATATTTATCTCATATTTTTCTCTCTTTTTTATATCATTGCCGACTAGTCGGCACAAGCCACGGTCGGCCCATCTCTAATCACGATATAGAGTTACTCGATCCGATATGTCATGTTGGGAGTATCGATTAATATCTCGCATTGTACAGATCTAGTTTCCCACGGTGACTCATATAGTAATATGTGTTCCTAATTGACCGTATCACCGTTCGAGTGCAGACTTCAGACACATCGGTCCACATACGTGTCAAGAATACGGTCGCAAAACGCGCGCCACTCTTTTCACATCCTAAATTGCTCCAGTTCACAACTTGGCCGATGTTAAAAGGAAATTAAATAATTAATCAGATAAACGTCCAATGATTGATGTGTGAACACTTTTTGAATAATATTCCCAAGACTGAAGAGATTTGCATAAATTGTAATCGCTTTTGATTTCGCATTTTGCTGGACAATAGTAAACAATATAAAATAATAATAATAAATTCATTTATTTCAGGCAATTACAACCCATCAGTGACATTAAAAATAAAATAATAAAGTTTAAAATTAAAATTCAAACTTATCCAAAACAAATGTCCTAAATTCTAAAGTCAATGGTAAAAATAAATACAATTACATTACATTATACATTATATTAAAATTCAAAAGGACGTGACAGGCGAATGAGAGTAAAAACCGGCCAAATGCAAGTTGGACTCGCCCACGAAGGGTTCCATACTACTATCACAATTGAGGACGGAACCCTAAAATGAACATTGACCAATGCGTGAACGTAACGCAAACGTTAAAATTGATTTTACTACTGGGGCAAGACTATCACTCCATCACTAGATGGCGCTAGTGGTAAAAATACATCGCGGTATCGTTATGTTTTTGTATCAAAAACCACGTTTGTTGTATGGGAGCCTCCATTAAATATTTGTGTTTTTTTTGTGTTCTAGCGGCAACAGAAATACATCATCTGTGAAAGTTTCAACCGTCTAGCTATTACGGTTAGTGAACAGCCTGGGGACAGACAGACGGACAGACAGCAGAGTCTGTTTAAGTTAGCAGTAAAAGGGTCCCGTTTTTACTCTTTCAGCACGGAACCCTAAAAAGCAAAGTGCGATGATACTCAAGAGACAAGTAACGAATATCTAGTTCAAAGGAATTGAAAACATTAATTAGTGCAAGCGTAAACAATGCACTGTGTAAGGAGTCGTTTAGAAAAGGGACCATACTAACAACAATGACGCGACGTATCACTTTGATCTCGCAAGTCGTTTGATTCGTTTCAGAAGGATTTCGGAAGGTGCATATTGATAACCTATGCCAAAATCTTGAGCGTTTTGTGTTCGCATTAAAGCAAATAAGGCAAACTGTATCTAGGGAGGCGGCACTGATGGCCTATCACGGGCATGTGTCATCGCTCCTGAACTATGGTTTGCTACTTTGGGGCAACTCGGTTGACGCAATTAGGGTGTTTAAATTGCAAAAGCGATGCATTAGAGTGATAAATAAAGCTTGGTTCTTAGATAGTTGTGTACCACTTTTCAAATCATGCAAAGTTCTTCCATTACCGTGTTTGTTTATTAGGGAAGTGTGCCTATTTGTAAAAAAAAACATGAACTATTTTAACAAATACACAGACGTCCGTTCTCGGCAAAAAAGAGGCAAATTCTCAGACATGATTTTCCAACCTCGCTGCCAGAAAGATATCTATAAAAAAAATGCTTATAATATGTGTATTTCTTTCTATAATTTTTTACCCCGCGACCTCAAAGCTCTAGAAGGAAATAATTTTAAGAGAGAATTGTTTAACTGGCTTCTCCATCATTGTTTTTATGACGAAAAGGAATACAAGGATTTCTGTGTTAAAAATAGAGATAAGTGACATTTTGGGAATATTGTTTATTTTGCTATACCTAAATTTATTTTTTGTTTGTTTAAATTAAATTCATAGTGACGGAAATATTTGCACGTCTGCTTGCAGACTGAATACATGTTCTATGTACTATACCATAAGATCTTTATGTATTGTATTCTAGCAAATAAATGATTTTATCTTTTATCTTTATCTTTATCTTCAGATGTGGAGTTGTGAATCTATGACGCCGGGAACGTTTGGCACAAATTACTTTTTTTTTTAATCACAAAACTGTATTACGTTTGTTTGAACTATGGGTTTCCATCTGCGTATTTTCAGATCCCGTTTTAATATCGGGAGGTAATCTATGAATTACCATAGATCCCAAACACCCATAAGGGGATTTAATGTATTAACACAACTTCTATCAAATTTAAAATATTAGATTAGTTTAGATCGTTTAGGTGCAGAATGTCCAGTACTCCGACCATGAGTTGCTACGTAAATACGTACACTGTAACGTTAAAAACATTAATTAGTGCAAGCGTAAACAATGCACTGTGTAAGGAGACGTTTAGAAAAGGGACAATACTAACAACAATGACGCGACGTATCACTTTGATCTCGCAAGTCGTTTGATTCGTTTCAGATGTGGAGTTGTGAATCTATGTTAGTTAGTTTCGCTGGGCCTTTGCCGCACTTAGCCTCACAATTGGGCCATTGTACGTGATTTCTTAGAGACGTTAAGAAGACGCTACGGGAGCCTACTCCGGATTGGCAAATATCCCATGCCTTCGGACCGTGGTGAGTCCTAGGACATGTCGGTTTCCTCACGATGTTTTCCTTCACCGTGAATCTATGACGCCGGGAACGTTTGGCTCAAAGGACTTGTATTCGTTATTGCTATTGCAAAATAGCAATTGATACAATCACCAACATGTGGACATTTTATTGCTATTTACTCAACGTACTCGGTTTTTTTAAATAACAAAATTGTATGACGTTTGTTTGAACTCTGGGTTTCCATCTGTGCATTTTCAGGTCCTGTTTTAATAACGGGATAAGAGGTAGTATATGGATTACCAGATAACAAACACCCATATACGGGATTTAATGTATTTACACAAGTACATATTATCAAAATTAAAATATTAGATTAGTTTAGATCGTTTAGGTGCAGAATGTCCAGTACTCCGACTATGAGTTACTACGTAAATACGTACACTGTAACGTTAACAGTTTGGGCATATCGGCAACGAGTGGCGCGGTCGACGATTCGCGAACGGTGCGGCAAGGAACAGCCGGAGTGGGCGCGCTGTGCACAAGGTCAAACTGTTAACGTTACAGTTCACGTATTTACATACCCATGGTAGGGGTACAGTGGGTGCATAATATCCAATTCGCAGGGTGATATTAGATAAACAGTTTATTAAACCAAAAGTAACAAAACACGTTACATAAACAAAACCTTACAGTTAACTATAATAAAGGCACAATAGGCGGCCTTATCGCATAAAGAGATCTCTACCATACAACCTTTATTATTATACGTAGACAGCATAGATATAAATTGAACAGTAACTTATAAATCTACACTATTAATAAATAAATATAAGTATTATATCCGTTGTCTAGTCACCGTAACACAAGCTTAGTCGCTTACCACGGGGCTAGATGGCGCTGTGTGTTGTTCGGAGAAATTATTTATTATTTATTAAAAAAATATTCCGAATTTTATGTTAATGTTTTTTTTATGTTAATGCTACTATTATTATAAAGAGGAAATATTTGTATTTGTGTTTGTATGTTTGTAATGAATAAACTCAAAAACTACTGAACCGATTTCAAAAATTCTTTCACCAAAAGAAAGCTACATTATCAAGAAGAAACATAGGCTACTTTTGATCCCGATATTACCACGGACTTACGCGGGTGAAACCGCGGGACGCAGCTAGTTATTTAATATATATAAAACGTTTTAACTACACCTATGTAATGTGCAAGTATCACGTATGTCTTTAATTGATTTGAAAGGTTGCCATCATAAAATAGAAATGGATCCACTCAGAAGCCATTACTCTTTGATTGCAATGCAGCTAAATATGTAATTGCAAACGCCGTAGGAAATTAATGTTTTTCTTGATTAGCAATTTAAGTTAAATACAACAATTAAACAGATAAATGTTGCCGGAAAAAACTATGATTTTATCATTGAAAAATTGTAAAATTTACAGATGTGTTGTGAAAAATAGAACTGGGCTATCGTCAAGTTATTCTTGGAAAACAAAAACCAGTAGTGAACTACTATACCTATATTATCCACAGATAAGAGGTAAGTTTCAGTATATTAAGATAAGAGATAGATATAGATATAAGTTTCGTTCCATATGAACTATTGTGAACTATCTACTATTTTTAACTAATTTTTATTTTTTCTTGTAATGTAGTTGTGTGCTTGTCTGAATTAATTTATTTTCTTTCTTTCTTTCTATTATATGGAGGGTATCTGTGCTATAGCAGATTGGGTTGGTATGGTAAATTAAATTTTAAAGGGTAAGGAAAGATTTGACTGCTCTATTAACCACCTTTTCCGCTGCTTTGAAATTTACACTTAGGACCTTACCAAATCGAGTAAGTAAGCTTCGGTATTAAACGACCGAACACCAAAATATGTAGACATAATGACTCACCACGATCACGGTTGACGACAATTTTAATCAACTTTATGGCTTTCCTAACTGGTTACAATTTATAATTTACAATAGACCGCCAAATTGTGTTTAACGGCCTTTCAATACGGAGAATAATTTTGACACCAACGATGACCACCAGAATAGCATCCTTGCCAATAAATCAAGCAAGTAGACGTGGTAGTGGTATAGTTCTTGCATCGAAACAAGTAGCTTTACGGATGATATGTGATACGCTGCAAGTAGAGGCATAATCGTTTACACACCCAATCTACAACTCAAAGCCTAATGTAGATGACCATCATCTTTCTAGTTCCTATCTTTTTCTTTCTACCTTTGTAAGGTTAGAGAACATGTGATCATTTTCTACGCAACTTTATTTATCATCCTGTCCAATTCGTTTTCTATTTTCGATATCTTGATTTGACTTCGGGTTGACTTTAGGCTGACAAGAGACGGTCATAACCGTATCTGTGTGCCTTAAGCCACTTCTAAAATTATTGGCCACTGATGAATGAATCCTATGATATGAATGTGGTCACCGTGTGTTCACAGTATGCGCGTTTGTCAAACAAAATTAAATTCGTGAGCCATATCAGAGTATACGGCTTTAAGGAGTCGAAGTGGTCGCCGTGGCTGAAATCGATCAGAAGGATTACATTAGTACACTAGGATTTTTGTGTCGATTCTGGAGATGCAAGAATTATATTATGTAGTCTCCTTAGTATTCTGCAAGGGTCGCTGTAGTAGCGGTCTACCTACAGTCCTACATACATTACAATTAATTATTTAGGGAGACCGGCAAACCGTCGCGATTTCATTTTCTAGTTTAATTGGCGTCGTCCAACTGTTAATTGTTATGTCGACACAAGCCATTCAAACACATCCTACAACGAAGTTATTACGTCTAAGCTAAAAATAGTTACACGTCATTGACATCCGACATTATAATATCGACAGTTTTGTCTAATTTCACATATTTTCTTTAATTTACCACAAATCTTTATCCATAAAATGCTTTACCCCGACTGACTATGTAGGTAATCTGATAAGAAAGGGGTTGTCCCCCGGGATCGGGATTTAACCGCGGAACACAGCTAGTATTGTTTCCAAAATGTTTGATTAACACACATTTGATAGAGATCCTGGGCCTAACCTGGACCAGGACCGACCTGGTTGGAAGTAATAAAGACTAAGAATATTACATCTCAGTCTACACGTGAGCAAGACGTCTGAAAAGACCTCGAAACGTATTTCATTAATAAAATGCTTAATTATAATAAAAGCAACGCGATTAAAACCGGAAAATTGAGTTTAATTTTAATAAATACTAATACAACACATCACTAAACCAATCGGTACCAAAACCCAATTAACCTATTTCATACAGAAAGAAATAAGATGATTATAGCAGTTAGAAATTAAATCTAATAATTCGAAACTAGTTTGAATGGCTACCATGAATCCAATTAATATTATCATCATCATCAGATCAATAGAAAGGTGTGATTCATCCGTAAATAATATATTTACTTATCGAATATTGGGAATAATTAACATTATATTGTTTTCATCCGTAGATTTCTCAATAGTTCTATCCGATCCTTGGGTGCATTATATACTGCAGACAGGGATAATCTCCGGCTTGGTGTCCATTTCTTAGTTTGTGAGTAAAATTGTTATTGAAAAAGGCCTCTACGTGTTGGCTTCGACTCCACGCACGTTTTCCAAAGGTTCGGGTCCCATAGCCCCGTGATACTGGACGTATAACAGATAATAATTAACGTCGCAGAAATTATTATAAAGGTGAATGCACCCATAGACAGACGCGAAAACTGTTACAATTTAAAAATAATTCTCAGGGACTGTCTAGGAAAAACAGGTCAACTATTTTAAACTAGACAGCGCCCTAACATACATATCCCTACTAATATAATAAATACGAAAGTAACTCTGTCTGTTTGTTACCTCTACACGCCAAAAAAAAACCGCTGAACTAATTTTGATGAGTTTTGGTATAGAGATATATGGGACATTGGAGAAGGAAATAGGTTACTTTTGATCCCGATATTCCCGCGGGATCAGGAGTACCACGGTGAAACAAAATCGTGTCCAAAATTTTGACACTAAAATGGACAGTATATAGACGTTTAGGTACCCCGCGCACTAGGCAGCCAGGCTGCGGCAGCCAGTAAAACATATGACGTTGTTCGGGAGCCCGCGCACTAGGCAGCCCCGAAATCCCAGCTAAATTCTGTCCCTGTCTGAAAAAGTCCCTACTCTCTCATTAAAAATGACCTCTAAGTACATCTCTTGCTTCAAACTCAACTACCCTCACTATGTGTAGCCATTTAAAATCAAATAAGAAGCATCTAAAACGTATCTTCTGACATTAACTTTAACTTTGATATTTTCTCAAAACACCGGATAGACGACGAACACGCAGAGAAGCAACTATACCGAGAGTTCTAAGTATTCGCACGACTAAGTATTTACTCTAATTTTAGAACCCCCTAAGACGAACCCGAACACGACAGCCTGTGATTTATAATATAAACTAAACAAATCTGGCCGTCGCCTAACGTTGAATAAACATCAGTCCATCCTTAATATCAGACTTGTTATTATAATGCCGGTAATAAAAATATTTTTATTATTTATAAAAATAATGTGTACTCTGTTCCGGCCCATTAAAGCTGACGTGCCGTGTGTAAATGAGAGTCTGTAATGTCATAAAACTGAAAGAAAGGGAATGTTGTTTACTTTCTTTTAATTCATAATTCTAATAATGATCTTGTGTAATTAAGTGAGGGTTAAGCAACGCTTGGCGCGGTTATTTCGGTCGATGAAGTGCGTGGCAAAACATTTTCTCGAGCTCTTCTTAAAAGCAAAAACACATATTACACGATTGATGCAGGGCGGGATTCGAACCAACAAAACATTTTTACTCAATCCGGAAGCATTGACTTTACCAATTAGTCTACCGGTGTCGTCCTTTAAAAATATTTTTATATTAATAAGTTATCAAAATATTGTTTAAGATATAGATTAACGCTTTATTGTACCAAAAACACAAATAACAAAATTAAATAAATAAAATGTTTGTTATGTTTTCCTAAAACTAAAGTGGCATAATTGGCGCCTATATCGTCTATGGGCGATCTCTACTAGGCAACCAATAGTACCTATAAGAGTAGGTACTTGATAACTAAAATTTAAATTCTATGTAGAGTCTGATTCTGTTCAATTTCTTGTCATTAGTCCTAATGAGAAGACGGATTTTTCCATTCCATCTACTTAATTAATGATTACCAATTAGGACACAAAACTCGGTACCTTCATCCGAGCTAAATTGACTCGATTAAAAATAATTATAAAACATCATCGTTTAAATAAATGTTCAAAGGCAAAAAACAACGAGATTCCAAGAAGTAGAAAACAAGGTCCAGTTCTTGGAGAAAATCTAGTGCGACCAAAGTAGGAACTAGGATTACCATAATTAAGACATGCTTTATTAATACTTCTGTTTATTTTCATACTGTTTTAGCAAAGAGCAAACCTTGCCTAAGGGAAGACAAGTGTCTTGTAAACAAAGAAAAAACTGCATGTCACCTTAATGGAGTAATTTACCGGTCCTGGAAGTTACTCATCTGAATAATATTATGCTTAGTATACATAATAGAAATGGAATATAATTGGTACCTATAGAAAAAAATATGTTTTTACTTAAGAGGAGTATCAACGTCAACGACCTTGAAACTGAAAATCCCTGTCGGGCTCATCGAAAATTGTTGATTATTTCATGACGGAATGTCGTAGAACTTTTTTTTGTGCACTGATTGTAGGTGACATTATTTCCTACATTTTGGTGTAGTTTTAAGACAAGAACCTCCTATTGGTGCAAAGACTATCCAAATTTTAGACAAAAAATATCTGATTTGGCTAAAATGTCGATAGGCTTCAATACGTTTCGACATATTTGTATGGAAACTGCACTAAAATATCGGAAACAATGTCGCCTACAATCTGTACACAAAAAAAAGTTCTACGACATTCCGTCATGAAATAATCAACAATTTTCGATGCGCCCGACATGGATTTTCAGTTTTTCAGAATAGGGCCCTTAAGACGATATCATTTTTCTTCAACATTAAGGTAACGACATAAATATGGTTCAACCAAAATTTAATCCACCTTTGGTTGAAAGGCGCAAAAATGCAAGATAGATGTGATTAAACAATGATATTGAACGATATTTTTTAGGGTTCCTTACCCAAAGGGTAAAAACGGGACTTCGCTGTCTGTCTGTCACCAGTCTGGTGACAGACAGACAGTATCTCATCTCAACCGTAATAGCTAGGCAGTTGAAAAACAATATATTTAAGAGGGGCTCCCATACAACAAACGTGATTCAGGAACAGAAAAACGCAACGATACCGCGATGTATTTTGACTACTACCCATTTTTGTTTACACGATTAATTTTGGTTGCTTCACAAAAATGAAACAGAAAAAGTGAACCGTGTTTTATTTGGCTTTACAGGTTGAATATTCGGTATATGAGTACAGTGACAAAATTAGGCCACTTTCGTCAAATTCAGATTGGTCAATTGCTCACAATGTACTAACACTTGGAGAGAATATTCTCATCGAGCAAAATGCTCACATCAGTCGCCACCTTAACATGGTGATCGCAATAAAATTCACAAGCAAAGAGTTGTTTGAAATCGAGAAACCCCTTTGATCGCAACTTGAATCAGAAGTTATCTAACGCATGTCATACTGATTATAAATAGTCAGCAAGGAACTTTATGACGGACAAGATTTATACAAAGGAAATAAACAAACAACGTTCGTTTATTATCTCTTGCTATGTTTACTGGTTCGGGCGATACGAGGCGCAGGCGCACGCGCACGCGCTTCGCACTCGCGCAGGCGCAGCGCAGGCGCCACGGTGACGTCGCGCAGCGTTGGATAATTCATGAGACTTGCGCTTGCACAGTTGTTACACACGAACATCCGTGTCATATCACAGGTTAACAAGCTTGCGGTACCCGTTATCGAAATTTTGATCTGGGACTCAATTTAGACTATTAAGGACGAAGTTTTCTGCTTAGAAAATCGTAAGTAAGTAATAGAGAGTAGAGGGGCCAACTACTATTCTTCGTTTTTTTTTTTAATCTGACTACGATCTGACTTTATGGTCCTTTCTATTCTATTTGACGTGTTTTCTTCAGAAAGATGTGTCAAAACATACTCTACAATTAAAAAACTAAGTTATAGGTGAACTGTGGTAATACTTAGTAGCACCTGTCCACCATAAACAGAACACGTAAAAAGCGCATCTCATTTAACTTCATGTGAAATGATGAAAGGCAGTAACGAAAGAGGACTATTAAAGAGTAATCAGCGGAGCGCGAAGTGGAAATCAGCTCAACTTAAACCTCCATATTGTGGAATGGAACAAAAACTGGTCGCGCGCAGGACCGCTGGCGCCGACGACGACAGCAAATCGTTACTTTAAGAATAACAAAACATCGGATATTATCATATTTCACTGCGACGCTCACACTCGACTTGTATTGAATGAGGGACGAAAGTATTTTTTACACTTATTTAATTAAGAATAGTTTAGCGACATTTTTATACGACGCATAAAATGTAAAGGGTAATAAAAGTTTCATGACACGGTCGTAATGATAACGGATTAAATAAAATTAAAGTTAAAATTGAATCTCATTCTAGATAAGTGCACGTTAAAATTGATTTTAAACGATTGGTTTCCCATACGCCCTCGTAGTTTAATAGACGGCCAATCGACTACTTTGTGCGTGTGCGCAACCAGTATCGCATGCGTATCACACAAATGCATGTTTTAATACTTTGTGTAAATAAATGCGTTGGATAAAGTCTTTTACGATAGTTATAATGTAACAATGTAAATATACTATAATTCAATATCAATATATCGTAGTAAAAGCCACGAAGTCGTAAATTTCACTTATTGTACGCAACAAAAAATGGCCGTAAAATTTTTTTAATTGAAAAATAGACCAATTATCATTAAAAAAAATGCTTTACAAAAAATCGATAATAGAAAATTATATGCCGATTTGAACAGTAAACTTAACTCGGTAGATGTGTCGCTACGAGGCAAAAACACAATGAAATGCTTATCAATTTCAGCTTGGCTAGTACCAATCTCGTAGCTTAGCGGTTATTGCACTGGAACGGAATACCAGTAGTCACGGGTTCGATTCCCGCGGAGATCAGAACTGTGAAAGCATTTTTTCGAAAAGAATATTTCCTAAGTGTAGTTAATACTTAATAATGTTTAATATAAAATAATCTACATTGCAAAAATAAGCAAGTAAGCGTATACTTAATTTGGTCAGACAAGAATCATGCATGCGGACACAATCCCATAGCACGATTTGCAAAGAGACAGAGAGAAAAAACCCGGGACTCCTAATAAGGAGGCGGTACGTGGTCGGGGTACTACCGTTTGCGATTATCTCACGGTACGAGCAAGGAGGTCATGTGTGAGAACCCAACTGATGCTTCTGCACTTCATTACTACATTCAACATAACGTTACTAATAACTCACGGAATGCTATAACTTGTGCTTTACGAGTTTGTACGATAAACAATTTTATTATAATTAAGTCTCGTGTACACGAGGAGAGTTAGAGTCTCTGCATACGTAACGTTTCCCGTACAGGATGTGCCAATTTCTACATACAAAAATCTCGTGCCATCCCCCCATCGATCGTCGCCCCGACGGGATTTTGCATTGCGGGTCTCTGCATACGTAACGTTTCCCGTACAGGATGTGCCAATTTCTACATACAAAAATCTCGTGCCATCGATCGTCGCCCCGACGGGATTTTTGTATGTAGAAATTGGCACGTCCTGTACGGGAAACGTTACGTATGCAGAGACCCTTAGCTTGTAGAGTACTAACTTGCTCAATGCACACGATCGTTCACATTACCTACCTTAGATAATACCTTACCTTAGATACCGTAATTCTATATAGTACTCTTGCTACCTTGCTACTCTGCTGCTCTTCTTCATAACGTGTAGTGGCATGGTTCACCTGGTGTTCCTTTTCAGGTCGCCCTAAAGTTTAAATTCTCTAACTTGACCTAATAACTACTGTCAGAGATAACGACGTCCCTTCCGAAGCAAGGAGGATCTTAAGAAAATCTCATTTTGCCACACACAATATCGATCACCCATCCAAGTAATGTCCGCTTCAAATGTTACTTAACCCGCACGAACATTCAAGAGCAGAAGAGCTCAGCTGCGTCTAAATCTACTCGTTTAACGAAGGCTTTAAATCAAGATGATGATAACATTTAAGCTAGAAGCGAACTTACACTAGAAACCAGTCTCGCTACCTCTTAAATAGAATGTTTTGACTCGCTTAGAGTTTGTAATTACCCGTTCAGACAAATTATATCCCGACTAAGGACACTAAACGGTGCAATTTGCGCACAGACTGCTAAGCGCGGCATTCTACCAATATGGTTATTTAATTAAAGTTAACTACAGCGTTTATATTTAAAAAAAAAAAACCGGCCAAGTGCGAGTCGGACTCACGCACAAAGGGTTCCGTGCCACTATCACAATTAGGTACGAAACCCTAAACACTACACACCGCAAACGTTAAGTCTTTCACTTCGCTAGTGGTAAAAGTACATCGCGGTATCGTAACGTTTTTATGTCAAAAATCATAAATCACGTTTGTTGTATGGGACCCCTTAACTATTTGTTTTATTTTGCTTTTAGTATTTGTTGTTATAGTGGCAACAGTTATAGTTTCAACTGTCTAGCTATTTCGGTTTATGAGATACAGCCTGGTGACAGACGGACAGACAACGAAGTCTCAGTAATAGGGTCCCGTTTTTACCCTTTGGGTACGGAACCCTAAAAAGTACATACATAATGATGTTCATTGTTACGTATGCCGCTGCCGTACCAATCGACCGATTAAATAAGCAATAGATACCATAACAGCAGGGCTTTTATGCCCATACTTGGAAAATACTTGTTGAATGAAAACAAGTAGAGATGTGCTAACTGCCAATGTTGACTAGTCGACTAGTCGGCTTTCAAATTGCCGATTGGTAAAGCCAACTATTCGCCATACCTACCGATCATATTAACACCCCGATTGAGCTATGCAAAATAAATAAAAGACCTCGTTATGATGAGATGAGGTCAAATACAAATGCCCTCTCTGCCGTTGCAGATTATTCCTTTTATTTATTGTTTTATTCGGAAAACATTAGTTTTTTTTTGTGTCAACATAATGATTCAAAAATAAATAAATGTTTCGCTTTACGACAGTATACTACTGAGCTGCTGTAAATGTAGATTACGTAAGGTACTATTTTTCGAAATCTACCACAATTTTATTACAAATCAAATATATTTATTTACGTATTGCATTTTATGGCAATTGCGTTAGTATAGCTGATTATTCTAATCGACATAGTTTGCCGGAAAATTACTAAAAGTGCCGAATAGTCGGCTTCCTTAACTTGTATAGTCGGCCCATCTTTAAAAACAATAAATGCTAAGAACTTGACTTCGTTTCCGTTGTGAAAATGGACAGAAGTATGTTTAACAGGCACGCGTTAGAAAAACAAGCCGAGGCACGTTAATCAAACAAAAATATATGTGACCGATTGGTATTCGAAAACCCGACTAAGTATACAATAATACAGTATATGAATGATACGGGCTCTTTTAATGACAATTTGTTCAAAGAATTTGAAGTAAGAAGAATATCAATATTATACACTTGCTGCGCCCGCGCCGATTCATCCGCGTAAGTCCCGATCGCGCGGGATAAAAACCCTTATAGTATCAATTCAGATTTCCAGCTATCTGCATACTTACCAAGTTTCATCGCAATCGGTTCAGGGTTTTTAGCGTAATTTAAATACAAACATCTACCCCCTTACGTATAAACGATGATATACATGACTGAGTTATGTAACGTTTGTCTCGGCAACTTTGAAACTTCAAGTCACATTAAAAAAAAACAAACGATACATAGTTTATGTAGCTGTTAATCATCATTTATAAGTAAGGGGGAAACTTTGGCATTTATGATATTAGTGGAATAAGGGGGTTTGGGGGCGGTGGTCCCCTTCGAAACTTGAACCGGGGCACATTCGCCCGTTCTAAAGTAGTGGTCGACTGGGCCCTCGTTTATTTAGGATGTGGGCCCGGTCGACCACTAAAAACTTCATTTTTAGTGGTTAACTGGGTCCACATCGGAAGGGAAGGGCGTAAAATGGGTAGGAATGTGCTCGTTAGTAGTCGTCCAGAGTGGAATATTATGTTCAGTCTGGAGGATGCACGTTAAGGAAAAATGAACCGGTTAGTATAATCGATGGCAAGTCGCGATAGGGGTCGAGGCGCCGACCACCGCCGCCGGAATAATTGGGCACCACGGGACTTCACACCACAACACAATCACCGGCGAGATGCCAGATACACCGAGACCACGTTTCTTTTACGTATACAGGGTGGAAGCTTTAGACACCACTTGAAAAATTAACAACTTATTTAACTTCTAAAGTGTTTCCTACACTAGGAAAATTAGTTCTTTAGGGACAACGGAAAGGCAGCGCCAAGTGGCTGCCCTGCAACTCCGGTCGGGTGCAGAATTTAGGAAAGCCTTTTTTCAAAGAACTAAATTAACAATTGTAAATACTTGAGGTATACTTACCTCAAGTATTTACAATTGTTAATTTGTTTCGTTGGATTACTATCCAAAGAAACATTAATTAATTGAAACAGACAGGATTCATGACAGTTTGTTTTTTTTTATTAATTAAGTAAATTTCAAAGGAACATAGAATACAAGAATATCCTGAACTGTTTTCTATGAATCGATAAGTTTAATCATAGGGATCAACTCTCTTAACAACCTGAACGATGAAGCTGAACATAAAAAAATCCATTAGTGATCTTTTTATCTTCTGTTTCTTGATTAGAAGTTGTGTGCTCGTTTGATTTTAATTTATAAAAAAAATGTTTGAATGCTTTTTTTTTTTCAATATAAAGATCGAGCTTTTTATCTACTATCAATAATAATGTTCATCGACGAGGTGTTAATAAAAACGCACCCCGTATACTCTCTCATCTCGACATATTTAAGAAAAGGTGAATATAAATCGACGTTATAAATAGTTCAGGATTGGTATTCGGGGACGTCAGAGTTAATCGGTACATTTTCATCGAAACGCCAATGCTCTTTTTGTAAATAAGGACATTAAACGAAATAATTAAAAATATTATCAGATCGGGGACGAACGTGGGCCATTCAATACATATTTTTTGGTTAAGTAAACAGTGACTTAGTAGTTGTACCATCTAAAAACAGACAACAACGTGACTAGCATTAAATACTTAAGATTAAATCTATGCTTAGCACACACACAATTTTTGAAGTTTTTTTTCTCAGCTTTGCTAACGGTAGGACCACACTCGCATTAATCCTACAAATATTATAAACGCGAACGTTTGTATGTATGTCTGTATGTACGTGATTTTTTACTCCTTTACGCAAAAACTACTAAACCGATTGCGATGAAACTTGGAATATACAGACACCAGGAGACCTGGAATAACACATAGGCTACTTTTTATTCTGACATTCCGGCAGGATAGGGACTTACGCGGGTGAAACCGCGGGGCGCTGCTAGTAAGGAAAAAATCTGGCTAGCTAGCCTTAGCTAGATAAACTAAGATCACCAACCCCTCAATGACAAATTCAGGCTACATTTCCACCAGAGATGGGCGAGGATACATAGTTCCCGAAGTGTTTGCTATAGAACCAGAGGAATTGTTCAATTCTGAAATCAAAATGTATCGAATTCTAACAAATACCCTCGCTATGCATCCTTGGTGGAAACTCAGCCTTAGTCTTAGTTTAGAAATGTTGCCATATTTTCACTAATGTAGGATTTTACTTTCTCTCACTTTCTCTCTGAATCCTATGTTCCCAGGTCTTTGCTAGCGTTAGCCGCTATGCATCCTTGTTGGATATTCACCCGTAAAGTCTTAGCTAAGAAATGCTATCTATATTTCCACTGATGTGGCTTTATAATTTCTCTCACTTTCTGAATCCTGCGTTCCCAGAGGCCCTACTTTATTTAGGAATGATCGATCCGAGCGATAATTTTCATCAGCAGTTTTACACATATTTGAATTCCGAACGGCAGAAATCATCGGTCGAAAAAAACGCAGTAGCCCTGCTGGTCGGGGCCGAGTGCAGATATGATATTTCTCCAATCTTGTGGGTCTTTGCTAGCGTTAGACAACAGCTTCCCTAAAACGTATCTTAGTAAGGCCGATGGGTCTTTGCGTCGTATCTTGGTACAGCTAGCCATAAATAAGTACAGAATAAAACTCGCAAAGCTATATTCTATGGCAACGAGATTTAAATCCAGTGTTATCTATCATTCAGCGGTATATCATCGGGTTCGTTCACCCGCGTAGACGTCGCGGAATTCAAATCCATGTATATTTCGGTACGGTCGGATGCTAGTAGGCTTGCTCACTAGTCAATCTACAAATATAGTACCTACGCACAGTGGGCTGAAACGGGAAATCAGCGGACTTAGGAATCAAAGTTGATAATTCTATTTTTTTTAAATGGTGATCGATAGAGATAATTAATACAATAAAAAATTGTTCTACAAGAATTCTTAAATATGAATAATTCTCGAGGAAATCGACTTTGTGTGAAAAAAATGTATGAAACGACATATGTTTTGGTCTCTAGCTTCCAACTTATGGTCGATCCCGCACTTTGGGCAGCAATTTATTATAGTATAGGTCTTTACCTTTCACCTGACACCAAAAAGTCCTGCCCCGACCCGCCCTTTCGGAAAATAGAAGCGATTGAAAATGTTGTGTTTTCAAGTTACCATTTACGACCAAATCTTTACAAATTGTATTTTGTATGTTTTTGGATGTGACTAGTATATCATAAAACAATGATATGACACCTATTCTACATAACTTTTTGAAAATCGTACAATTTCGAGTTAAGCTAAATGTTTTTAAACATTGAAAAAAATAACATAGTAATGTAGTAGCAAGGTAAACAACCTCTTCCAAGTATAGATATACTTAGTGAAGTAACAATAGGTAAGTACTTCACTAAATAACAATAGGTAGCCTATCTACCTATTGTATCGTAGTACTTCAGTCTTAATAATAAGACCCACTTATTATTACGTTTCTAGGAAATTGCGGCATCCTTCAAAGACTACCTGTGATAATGAGTGTCCTTGCGGTTTTACTGATGAGTTGTAAAAGGGGATTAGATAGGTACTTTATGAATATGGCATGTTAGGTAGGTTGTTGGGGGTGCGACTATTTAAGGGATGTAATGTAATTGCAACAGTCATTCGGATTTTGTCATTTGTCCCATAAACATTTCAATATTCGTGGTGATAATGGAGAATTTAGTGAACAATATTGACCTGTTTGTGTTGATGAGAACTGAATTAGACTCGTTTTCAGACTCTGCAAAACTTTTTGAACTTTTAAAGGAGAGATTGGGAAAAGAGATCAATGAAGAAGAAAGTGGACAGTTAGTTAAGTTTTGCCAGAAATATTCATCGAAAATAGTTTTGAAGTGGCGGAAGGCAAATAGGACCCTACAAAGATTTTTAAAAATACACCGAGATTGGTTGGAGAGTTCAATAGAGTGGCCGAATGTAGTGTGTTCTCGAGAAAATGTGCATGAAATTCTTCAAGAAATTGACCCGGTTGATGCTCAGAAAGAAAATGTTCAACCTAGCACTTCGGGAGCATCTACTTCGACCTTCACACCCAGAAAGCAGTTTGAAAATTTGGGTGAACGGCAAAAGAGAAGGCGTATAAGTCATTCACTTGACAAATCGCTTTCGTCTGAAGAATCGGGTGCTACTGCAGTGAGGGCCTTTCGTAACAGTGGAGAATTACGAGTAAGCAAAATTTTAGATCACCTTATGAAACACCCAGAAGATGCAGCTAAAGTAGAAGCGAGTTTAAAGGGAAAGAAAAGAGAAGAAGCCTACACTCCCGATAAGGCTTTGGGTCTTCTTGTATCCCTTAAACTATCTAAGTGGCAGTATATAAATTTAAGGGACTCTGCAAGTGAGCAAGGATGCGAAGTTTATCCATCCTATTATGCGATAAAACAAGCAAAAGAAGATTGTTATCCGCCCAAAAAAGACATCAGCATAAGTGAAGATGGCGCTCAAATTAAATTACAGGCACTTTTGAACTTAACCATCACACGAATAATGGAAGCTAATAACATTCAAGCAGATTCCCGTGCAGAGTTGAAGCTTACTAGCAAATGGGGATTCGATGGAGCTTCAGGGCAGAGTAATTATAAACAAAGAGGAGAATTCGACGATTCCAGCATTTTTATGGCTAGTTTGGTACCTCTTCAGCTGCACAATGAAGAAAATATCGTGATTTGGGAAAACGACAGACCTTCATCTACATTTTACTGCCGTCCAATATCTTTTAAATATATAAGAGAAACCAAAGAAGTGGTAACAACAGAGATGAATAGAATAAAGAAGGAGATCGCAACACTGATGCCCACAATTTACAAAGAGACAACGATTGGCCACAATTTATTACTTACTATGATTGACGGTAAGATTACCTCAATCATATCCGAGACGTCTTCTGCAGCTTGCGATATATGTAGTGCCAGGCCATCGGAGATGAACGATTTAGAAGCGGTAAGGAGGAAACCAAAGAATGAGGATATATACCAGTACGGACTATCTTCATTACACGGCTGGATAAGATGTATGGAATGCCTTCTTCATATAGGTATAAATCATCTACTTTTTGTCAATATAAGAAAGTTGCATTTTTGTTTAGATATTCAATAGTAATTGTGTTTGTTTTGTTGCAGCTTACAGGCTTGATTTTAAAAAATGGAGTGCCAGAGGAGATCTTCGAGCCGTGTTAACACAAAGAAAAGAAGCAATTCAAAAAGAATTTAAGGAAACTTGTGGCCTACATATTGACATCGTGAAGCAGGGAGCGGGTACTACCAATGATGGAAACACGGCGAGAAGATTTTTTAGAGATTTTAAGACAAGTGCACGAATCACAGGTCTTAATGAAGATTTAATTGAAAGGTTTTACGTTATTCTCCAAACCATTGCGTCTGGAGAACACGTGAATGTTTCAAAATTTTCACAGTTTTGCCAAGAGACAGCAGACAATTATGTTCGATTGTACCCATGGTATTATATGCCATCTAGCGTGCATAAATTACTTATGCATGGAGCTAACATTATTGAACATTTTGGTTTGTTGCCTATTGGTAAGCTTTCAGAAGAAGCATCAGAAGCCCGTAATAAAGATTTTAGAAAATTCAGAGAGGGTCATTCTAGAAAAAATAGCAGGGTTGCGACAAATGAGGATATTCTCCATAACCTTCTTTTGTCTTCCGATCCAAAGCTTAGCATTATAAGACCGCGAATGAGCCAGAAAACTAGAATGTCTCTCTCTCCAAAATGTCTTGATCTCCTGATGCCTCTTCTGAATGAAACTCCTGAAACAGAATTTATTGATGTAAGTAATTTCCAAGATAGCGATTCTGAATAGAATAATTTGTTGATTTTAGTTTTCTCATATTGTTATATTTATTGATCTTGTATTTGTATTTCTTATTTTTAGTTTGCATTTATTTATATCTTGTGAATATATTACGGAGGGCGCGTTCCGAAACCACAGTAGTATCGTAGTTGACGTTTTAAATTATCATGTATATGTATACATTGCTCTATATGAATTTGAATTGAATTCAGTGTAAGTTAGCGTTATTTATAAGCATTAATTTAGTTAACTTTGTTCATATATTGTTAATAGATGTCCCTATATATATGTATATTTCTGTTGTAACTTTTTATTATAGACACACAAACATATTTTTCTTTTTCATTATTACACCCCAGTTCCTAATTACCTTAAACTATACTCATCTAAATCACTATAATATTTTATCATGGTATCTTATTAGATACCATTAATATATACGGTATTTCTATTGAAATACCGTATATATTTATTTACCTATACTAGTATCTACTGGATGGTTGGACTCATCAACTCATCAGTAAAACCGCAAGGACACTCATTATCACAGGTAGTCTTTGAAGGATGCCGCAATTTCCTAGAAACGTAATAATAAGTGGGTCTTATTATTAAGACTGAAGTACTACGATACAATAGGTAGATAGGCTACCTATTGTTATTTAGTGAAGTACTTACCTATTGTTACTTCACTAAGTATATCTATACTTGGAAGAGGTTGTTTACCTTGCTACTACATTACTATGTTATTTTTTTCAATGTTTAAAAACATTTAGCTTAACTCGAAATTGTACGATTTTCAAAAAGTTATGTAGAATAGGTGTCATATCATTGTTTTATGATATACTAGTCACATCCAACAACATACAAAATACAAAAAAGAGCGGTGTTGGTCTAGTGGTAGATACCCCGGCTTTCATTCTGAGAGTCGTGGGTTCGAATCCAGACAGACCGCGCACCAATGTCTTTTTCTTTAAGAAAAAGGTATGTGCGCTAATAACATCGCTCTTACGGTAAAGGAAAAACATCGTGAGGAAACCAACATGTCCTAGGACTCACCACGGTCCGAAGACATGGGATATTCAGTGTTTTCTATGTATCATATGTATGTATTTACAAAAAAAAAAAAGTATAATATGTAGTATATCCGTTGTCTAGTACCCATAGTACAAGCCTAGTGCTTAGTTTGGGGCTAGATTGCGCTGTGTGTAACGTCGTGCAATATTTATTTATTATTTATTTTATTAATTTGTAAAGATTTGGTCGTAAATGGTAACTTGAAAACACAACATTTTCAATCGCTTCTATTTTCCGAAAGGGCGGGTCGGGGCAGGACTTCTTGGTGTCAGGTGAAAGGTAAAGACCTATACTATAATAAATTGCTGCCCAAAGTGCGGGATCGACCATAAGTTGGAAGCTAGAGACCAAAACATATGTCGTTTCATACATTTTTTTCACACAAAGTCGATTTCCTCGAGAATTATTCGTATTTAAGAATTATTGTAGAACAATTTTTTATTGTATTAATTAGCTCTATCGATCACCATTTAAAAAAAATAGAATTATCAACTTTGATTCCTAAGTCCGCTGATTTCCCGTTTCAGCCCACTGTGCGCCGGTTCAGAGGAAGGATTCGTGCCAAATGGGCTATTAATGTTTAAGTCGGGCATGAAAACAGGGGATTATCACGACGACATGAATTTTATTAATTACGAAGGTGGGTGAGGACGCAATTGTTGCCTAATTTACCACCACATTCCGTGGTCCGTCACAAACAACCGTCAAAACTTGTTTGGTATGGAATTATTTGATTAAAATACCTATAGCTTTGAAACCCTAACTGTGGTCTTAGTCATTGGAAAATTATATTCTAGATTCGCAGTTTACATTTTCCCGAAAAACCAAATTTATTTTTAATTACCCGCCATAGACATGACGTTACACCTTTAACTATTTTTGTCGCGTCTGTACCTGCGTACAATTTCGGAAAGCCTAACTTCAGACGGGCCTAGATCCGCCCGTTCAGACGCACAGTACCAGAAACGCAAAATATCTTTTACGCGGATGACCATAATTTCATACGTAAAATACCTGATACGTGGATGACCTGAATTCCATTACGCAAATTACCAGGATTTAAAAATTACGCATAGTACCAG
>OY292404.1:23563947-23630176 GCA_958496205.1 Idaea biselata | reverse complement strand
ACCAGAACCTTTGCCAGTGCCAGACCTGGTTTAAACCATGATATTCTATGCCTAAATCTTGGTTCAAACCAGGTCTAACTTTAAAATTCATTTATAACAGCATGGTTACTGTTGATTATGTTTCCAGGTATAGTAGTGGCGAGCCTGACGGCGGCGGAGGCCCCGCGCGCGGCGGCGGAGCCCTCGGCCTCCACGCTGGAGCAGTACAAGTCGCTGATCCGGCAGCAAGACGCGCGCCTGCACGAGCTGATGGCGCAGCTCGACCAGATGCTGCAGCAGAACCAGTCGCTGCAGGTCCCGACATCTATACTCTATCTATATATATTTCTAATTTGTTCTTTGAGGGAAAACCTGCAATGCATAGAGAGGCTAACAGTTGGAAAAAAAAGCAAGTGGATTTATCCTCTTTTTTCGTCATGATAGATTGAAGTTACACTCATTTTTGCGGTTTTAATCGAAAGTCTTATAATTAAATGAGTTTTCAATCCAATATCTTGAAAACAGAAGAAAAATCCCCTCGCTTTTCTTTTAAAGATGTTAGCTTTTCTTTTCATCACGGGTCTTCTTACGTACACTCTTTCTAGCGCGGTGATTTTACGCGGGGTTTGTAGGGTTCCGTACCCAAACCCTAAAAACCGGCCAAGTACGAGTTGGACTCGCGCACGAAGGGTTCTGTATCACTATAACAATCGGATACAGAACCCTTAAATAAACACTGGACCAAGCAATCCGTGAACGCAACGCAAACGTTAATATTTATGTACTACTAGCGCAAGTCTATCACAATCATCACTAGATGGCGCTAGTAGTCAAAATACATAGCGGTATCGTTGCGTTTTTCTGTCCCTGGATCACGTTTGGTGTATGGGAGCCCTTAAGTACTTGTTTTATATTGTTTTTAATATTTGTTGTTGTAGTGGGCACAGAAATACATTTTCTGTAAACTTTAACTTTCAACTCTCTAGCTATAAGAGTTCATTAGATACAGCCTGGGGATAGACGTCACCAGGCTGTATCTCAGTAATAGGGTCTCGTATTTAGGGTTCCGTACCCAAAGGGTAAAAACGGGACCCTATTACTGAGACTTCGCTGTCTGTCTATCACCAGGCTGTATCTAATGAACCCTTATAGACGCCGCAGATAACCTTACCGTTTCCTTCAACGGTAAATAGTGAACCTTTTCTTACAATCCAGAGCGCGTTAAACGACTCGGTGTCAGCAAACAGTCACCTTCGAGACGAGAATACGCTGCTAAAGGCGCAACTGTCCACGTCGTCCCTCCCGCTCGCACACCCCGCCGCCGCCCCGGGAGCGAGGGAGACAGACGACAAGCTGCGACTCTGCGAAGCGCAAGTCCTGCAGTTGACAGCTGAAGTTAACAGGTATGTGGGAAAAACTTAAGAAATATTTTAAAGGAAAAATACCTGAGCAAAAACAACGCACGATCGACGGAGAGCGGGATTCGAACCAACAACGCATCTTTAATCTAACCGGAAGCATTGACTTTACCAATTAGTCTACCTGCGTCAGTGATTTATACGCTGAATCTTTGCATCAGTACCTTTACCATCTAACACAACTTAGGCCTGTTTGCGTTAAAAAACAAGGATGCGATCTTTGGTGTAATTCAATGCCATTGGGGTGCCGCTTTGCTCAATCCGTCACCACATAAAAAAAAATTGCTTTAAACTCAAACAAACAGAAGGCCTAAAATAGAAGACTAAATTCTGATTACTTAAAATGCAGTTACATTTTCCCGGGTCTTTATCGCATATTATCTATTACTATTATAAAGCGGAAGAGTTTGTTTGTTTGTTTGAACGCGCTAATCTCGGGAACCACTGGTCCGATTTGAAAAATTCTTTCGGTGTTGGATAGTCCATTTATTGAGGAAGGCTATAGGCTACTTTTGATCCCGATATTCCCACGGGATCGGGATTTATGCGGGTGAAACCGCGGCTAGCTGCTAGTTATTTATAATTGTCGTTGTGTCTTCCCAGTCCCCACGCAACCAAGACCATTGTAAGGTACGTCGAGGTAAGAAAATAAATAATAAATAACACACGATAAAGACCCGGTAAAAAGTAACTATGTTAACAAATCGTGTTTAAAATGTGATTCCAGGCTAAACGAAGAATTGAAATTGAGTAAAGAAGCTGAGAAAAGCAGCGCGCAGGAGTTGGAGAAAGTTAACAAGGATCAGGACGATTTGCTTGTCTTGTTGGCTGACCAGGTTCGTTTGTTGTAGAAATAAAATAAATAAAGAAATATTTCACAACGTTACACACAGCGCAATCTAGCCTCAAACTAAGCACTAGGCTTGTACTATGGATATACTACATTTTTTTTTTTTTTGTAAATACATATTATTAGAGATGGGCCGACTAGGGGTTCTGTCGACTAGCCGACTAGTCGGTTCCAAAATTGCCGACTAGTCGGCAATGCAGATCATTATAATTCCGAGATATTTGGGTTAATCACGATCACTCTGCGATTGTTGCTATTTTTAGATAAGTTTGCACTTCGAAAGCTGTAGCGAAACTTCGAAAAAATGGTTGAAAAAAAAATAAAAGTTGGAAAAAAAATGGAGCTGAGGCATAGTTATGACATTTTAGATAATAATAATAAATAATAAATAAAACGTTTATTACTCCCACACGTTACAAATTTAACTTAAAGTAGGTAGTAGGTACATAATACATTGCGCTTATAAAGACTGGTTTACCTAAGTCTAGTTTGCAAATGTGGGAAACTGGTGTCTGATGTAGGAATGAACCTGTGTCACAGATCACCAGGTTCCCACCTCTGGAAAGGGTATACAAAAATGTTATACAAAATTACCATGAGGGTACCTATAAATTAAAACGCTCACAAACACCCATCGAGGCGCATACGTAGTTACGTAAACAAACAAGTACCAGTCACCGGTCACCGGGCTGTGCCGCCACTCGTTCGCCGGTTGGTAGGCAACAGAGTGTTCACTGTACAATAACCGGTTAGGAGCCCGGTGTGTGGTACAAGTGTTAAACCTACTCAGGTAAAAAACGACTGGGTGATGCGAGGTAATGTTGGTATGATTTAAGTACTTACAAGTCTAAATTATTAATTTATATTAAGTTAGCAAACGGGTAAATAGGAATGACTCATGTATGGGTATTACAATTCATAGCAATTTGCCATTATATAATACGAAACTAAGTGTAGCAGATTATGAAATTTTCAATACTTCGAGTAGGTATGTGCCTCAGAGTATGTGCGTAAATTAATTTTAATTTTAATTTTTTAATTTAATTTTAATTTTAATTTGTTTAGATGTTTAGATGATGTATGTAAGCTTTTTTTGTTGAGTAGTAAAGTGTTTTGTTTACGATTTTCTGACTACCCACCTTCTAAACTGTACTACTAATTGAATAAATATTGGTTTTATTGTATAATTGTTAGTTGCCGACTAGTCGGCACCTGCCGACTGGTTGAACTGCCGACTGGTTGAACTGCCGACTAGTCGGCTTTCCCGACTAGTCGGCCCATCTCTACATATTATACATAGAAAACACCCAGACCAGATACAAAAATATAAAATAGATGATGCACTTTACTTTTTAAAATATTTGTAATATTCATTCTTACAGGATATGAAAGTAAATGAATACAAACTGCGTCTCGTGTCACTTGGGCAAATATTGGACGACGAGTTACCGACGGACCACCCGGACCCACAGGGCCACCCCGGGGCCCAGGGGACCCCCGGACCCCAGGGGTCACAAGGGAACTACGGGGCCCAGGAGACCCCCGGACACCACGGGCCACAGGGGAACCCCGGGCCACAGGCGAACTGCGGGGCCCAGGAAACCCCCGGACATCACGGGTCACAGGGAAACTACGGGGCCCAGGAAACCCCCGGAGTTCTCACGTGATCCCACGTACCAACTACCGGTATTAATTACTACGTAGCGACTGAATCCATATAGAAATGATAATTTCGTTCCACCATGACCGTTTGTGCTTGGTTGTAGTAGTTACGTGTACAGACAAGCGCATATGTGTGCGTGACTAAATAATATGTAGAAATCATTGATTTACAATACCTATAGAGTCACAAACTGAAAAAAATGTCGGCGCCAAAACTCGGCACACGCCGTCATGTTCGCAGAGTTTTTGTTTCCGTCGTTCGAGCGACTTTGAACGTTATGCAAGTAGGATAAAGTCTAAATTCGAGCAAATGTCATTACTAACTGAACTACACGAACTATATAATTTTAAAATGTTTAGGTATGTAGAACGGCGCTCGGACATTTTTGAGTGTTGTCAGTTAGAGATTGTGACTCTATAGGTATTGTAACTCAATGGTAGAAATATAAAAAAAATATATTATTATACATCTACAAAAACACAACGCATGGCCGTTGCTGAGCGGGATTCGAACCAACACTGCATCTTTACTCAATCCGGGAGTAACGACGTAACCAATTAGTCCACGCGGTGACTCACACGCTGAATCTATGCATCTGTATTTTACCATCTAATACAACTTGGGCATGTTTGCGGCATCCCGATGGCATTGAGTGATATCAATGTACCCTAGTTCGTTAAATTAATTAACGCACTAGCCAAGATACATCTCTTTTTACAAACTTAATATTCTATTTTTATAGAGTACTCCCTGATAATGTATGTTTCTATTGGTAATTTTTTTTTTTAAATTAGTCCATTTGTTTCGGAGACTACCCACAATATACACGTTACACGTTACATAAACACGTTACATAAAAACGTTACAAAGTACCAACGTTACCTCTTTTTAATATTAGTAGAGAAAGATAGATAGTATAGTATTGCTGGTTCGAATCCCGCCCAGCATCGACCATGCGTTGTGTTTTTGTACCTGTATTTTTCCTTAAAAATATTTCTATATAAACGCCCAGTGCAGGCTTGAGCACTAAAAAATAAAAATAGAACATTGAATAATAAGTCGTCATATGGCGTAGTCATTCACAGCCGTTATCAGATGTTATAAAATTTGATGTTATACTAAACTTAATGAATATTTTACTACATTGCATAAAGCGCCTAGCCGTAAAACTAATAGTCCTGGATCCCTGGTTCATTTTTTGCAATTTGCAAATTAGTCCTACAAAATCTATGGTTTGATCAAAGAGTCCCCCCTTCCAACATAGATCGATAACGAGGTCATCATAAATCATTACTAACCAGCTGATTTTTTTATTTTTACTTAGTATTCATAATATAATTTAACAGTCACATTGTCCTACAAATTGCATGGTACGTTATCCTGGTCCTACGCTCAAAAGTAGTAGTACAGATCCTACCTCTGTTATCTACCACAATCTAGTTTCGTATAGGAAATTGTTGGGCGTCTCATCAAAATGAAGCGGGTACTCATGGAAAACTAGCTTGATAGTAATCAATTTGCAAAAATGTACCGGACTATAATTAGCATCTACAATGGAACTGAATATTTCATATATTTAGATAGTTTCTAAGTTGAGTTTTGATATTATTTAGTTACCTAGAAGTATATTTTACGTGTTTGTATTAAAATAAGTTATTATTTGTTATTACTAAACCAAGAATAGTGCAATAAAGTTTAAGTTGCTTGAAACAGTTATTATTTTTTAGGGTTAAGTACCCAATGGGCAAAAACGGGGACCTTTTTACTAAGACTCCACTGTCCGTCTGTCTGTCAACAGGCTGTAAATCTTGAACCATGAATTGAATCTAAAAATTAGTTATGTACTCCCGAAAGAAACAGCGATTCATTCTTTGAATAAGAGTTATCCAAGTTTGGTGGAATGTGCGCAAAGTTATTTAATAAAACGTTGTTTAAAATTATGTATTTTTAGTTTCCCTCCGACAATTTATTACGTTTAGGCATAGCTGGGCATTAAGACATTAACTCGTTAATCCGTTAATTAACGAAGTTAACATTTTGATTAACGGTTTATCTATTATACTATTATAAAGCGGAAGAGTTTGTTTGTTTGTTTGAACGCGCTAATCTCAGGAACCACTGGTCCGATTTGAAAAATTCTTTCGGGGTTGGATAGTCCATTTATTGAGGAAGGCTATAGGCTACTTTTGATCCCGATATTCCCACGGGATCGGGACTTATGCGGGTGAAACCGCGGGGAGCTGCTAGTCTTTTATAAATGATAAGTTGATAACGGACACGTAATATGCAGAAGTCCGTTAATCGTTAATCCAATGCCTACTATATACCGCAAGGCACCGCGGCGCGGCGCGAAAATTAGGTTCAGACAAGTATGAAAGGACAAGTGCCGGGCGGCGCATGGCAGTAAGTGAAACAAAAACTAAACTAGATATATCTTGCCAGTGAGAAAACTGCGAAGAGATTTGTTTCGTTTGATCATTTTATTACTTTTTACACATATTAACGGATTAACGTTAACTTGCGTTAATTCTTCTGAAATGTAACGGTTAACGAAGCAAAATTTTTTTTTAGCGGATTAACTATTAGCAAAGTTAACTATTTGATTAACGGTGCCCAGCTATGCGTTTAGGAGACCTCTATCCCTCTCCAACAAGACCCTAGCTAGACCACAGGCTAGACTAGACTATATGTAGGATAGTTTAAGGCCGGCCGCACTGAATGCGTTTTCGTCCGAAATCATTTATGCACTAACGTACGAACAATCCCATCCTTTCAAGAACTATGGAAGAGTGGTGGTAGGTACTTACACTGACACTTTACCTAAAACAGCCCACACCTACAGCACAAATAAAGAAATTCGTGCGGGTGGTATGGTCATCGTGTATTTTGAGCTTAAAAGTCAAACTACTTGACTTCTAAGCTCAAAATACACGATGACACTTTACCTAAAACAGCACACATCTAAAGAAATTCGTGCATGTATGCTGTAGGTATGCGGCTATATTCTCCAGTCAACTTTTCTAAAACTACGTTGAAACCTGTGAAGTTAATTCGGTATTTTAGAAGCCAATGACAAAAATCCTGCAGGTTGCTACACGGCACGTCACGAGACTTCTTCGCGCGTCTAGAATACAAAATAACTCGTAAACCGTGTAGAAGTTAGCCGTCGCGGGCGTGTACGTACATGGTTTTTTTTTGGAGAATAAGGCCGCAAGTCTGCTTTAGGTAGTGTTAGTCTCGTCGTGTATTTTGAGCTTAGAAGTAATAAAAAGACAAATTGCATCAAGCATATTTAATTTCATTATTGATTGATTACAGTAATTGATTAAATATACAAACGTTAGTTATATACTATCTACAATTACAGTAGGGAATAATTTAATTAAATAACAGTCTTAAATTTAAAATTAACTACGTTTAAAACAATTTCTGGAATCGAGATCATTTTTATTTTGCATTTTATTATTAACATAACAAAAATACCTACTGCTTTTTAGAAAAAATGCTTTCAGAACTTTAGTACCCAACGGGATTACTAGCAAAAACACGAGGAGGTGCTTTCTTAATTTCGGCGTAGCGAGAACGAGGGTTACCTGTGGCGAAGCGGTCGAACGCGCTGGTTCGGATACATCGCGGGTTCAAATCCCGGCGGGTACTAAAGTTTTAAAAGCATTTTTTTCAAAAAAGCAGCATTTCTTAAGTGTAGTTTAACACTAAGAAAGAATGTTCACATAACAACTAATAAATAATGCTTAAACAGGAATGTTAAATGTCTTGCTGATTATAGTTTAATGTTCTCTCATTAAAACCTTATTTGATTATATGTAAGTAACGGACTAACAGTGAATACAGTACACAGATAAAAAAAAACTATTAAGCTCAAAATACATGATGACACTTACACTTTACCTAAAACAAATCACACTACAGAACACATGCACGAATTTCTATATATGTGTGCTGTAGGTGTGGGCTGTTTTAGGTAAAGTGTCATCATGTAGTTTGACTTTAATGTTTGGAAATTTATATTATTTACAATGAATAACATATTTTTGATCGTAATAGATGTTTAGTAGGATTAATAATTTTTAGTGTTTAGGTATACATTTCATTTATTTGCTTACATTACGGTACAATGGATGATACGAATAAAAAAACCCACAGAAGCGCTCGCCGCTCGTCAGTATCATGGCATCATAGTAGTTTGTCACGTTTGTGACATCCTCATCAAATTTCTGATAGCGTCTGAATGGCTGGTTGCCTATAACCAAGTATGGCACACACCCATATCGTTATCGTCTTCGTTAAGAGTATATTCAAGAATTGCTATCTATTTGCTAGTGTTAGCATAAAATTGCTACCCATAATATATTATGAGAAATTTAAAAAAAAATTGACCAGTCTAAGATGGCTGGTTATATCAGAATCAACAATTTTTTAAAATACTATAACTGTCAATACTATAAGTGTAATAAGGCAACACGCCATTCAGACGCGAACAAACTCTTATTCACTATTCTCTTTCCAACAGTAAAAATAATCGAAATGTCTTTGAGTAAGTGGCATCCATAAAATAAAAAAATGCCACTTCTGAATTGAGAACCTCCTTCTTTTTCGAAGTCGGTTAAAAACACACAATTAGTAACAAGATAATTAGACATAATTTCACTATCAGTATAAGTACATGTAATTTAATTCATTAACTACAATAAATATTATTTGAACATTGCGTGAACCAAACAAACGTGCAACATGAACTTTTGATATCTTATAAACTGCCATACATGTAAACTTTCTACTTATAAGGTACTATTTGGATATATTTAATAAAATCCTATGGAAAAACAACCTCTCCTGTTAGTTATGTTTGTGAAATTATGAGACGGCCTATAATATAGGTAATAATCACTTCACCAACGTCATCACAATCTAATCATCGTCATCATCACACACTCCACAGTTTAGGGTCCAAACTCATCTATCGGATGATCCGCGACAGAATTTCCGCGTAATTTGCGTGCGTTACTTAATTAAAAGCCTAGCCTATTTATGAAACTGCGCCATTTAATAACTCAACTTAACGATAGCATATGGTAGTAATCTGTACACAAAGATTATCTTGTACCTATTAGATGCTACGGTTGACGCCTAAGCTTTTTTTTATACGTTAGGCTAGTTTTTATACGTCACAAACGCGCAAATATGCTGGTTTCTGATAGGTAAGTTGAGATCCCCACACTATTTATATTATAATATCTACATCTACGGTCCCTGACTCACAATTATAATAGGTACTTGTATCACCGAGTATTAATCCTGTCTCACCGACAGTGAACCGAGTAGGCTTCGGGCGGCCTCGGTAAACCCGAGGGGAAAGCGGTGAGAAGTCACGCACTCATAGCTGCGCATGTAGTGGAGTACCTACGCCGCGGGCTCGTATGAAGCTGTTGCTCTGTAGGATTAATACTCGGTGCTTGTATTACGGTAATTCACCCGAGATTCCCGCATTCATAAACAACAGTAGATATCACAATGATAATACTCGATGCGGCAATTTACGCGAGATTCCCGCGGATTCCTGGCCGGTAAACAAGAGTCCCCGCCTACATATCAGCCTCGTCCTCGAGGTCGCGCGGGTAGTGCCGGTACGCGCGGCACCCGCCGCGCGGGTGCTACGTGGTCGCCAGGAACAGCGCGACGCCCGCCAGCACGAGCAGCGCCAGCGCCACCAGCGCCAGCACGGCGCGGTCTTGCAGCGCGCGCACCACCATCGTGTTCATGAGGCGGGACGACCGGTTTAGTTGCTCGTCGGTTTCACGGAGCTGGGGGGTGGAGGGGAGAATAAACATGGAGCTTATCTATCTATCCATCTATCTTCTATTATTATAAAGCTGAAGAGTTTGTTTGATTGTTTGTTTGTTTGAACGCCATAATCTCAGGAACCGATGGTCCGATTTGAAAAATTCTTTCAGTGTTGGATAGTCCATTTATTGAGGAAGGCTACTTTTAATCCCGATATTCCCACGGGATCGGGACTTAGGCGGGTGAAACCGCGGGACGCAGCTAGTAATCTATTCAGGGTGAACCATTTAAATAGGCTTTCAGGGGGATAACCTAACTATAAGAGATAGCGAAATATTAAATATCCTTTTTATAAAAGTATTAAATTTTTCGCTATCTTTATCGCTATATCATTTTTTTTTTGAATAGGAGTAACTGAAGGCCTGTTTAAATGGTTCATCTTGTATAATACTACTAATAGTATAAAGTTGTGCATTTTTCTTTTTACTTCTTACTAGCAGCGTCCCGTGGTTTCACCCCCGTAAGTCTCGATCCCGCGGGATTTACGGGATCAAAAGCCTATATCTTTCTCCAAGGTCCTATCTATCTCTAAACCAAAATTCATCAATATCGATTCAGCAGTTTAGCACTGGCAGGCAGGCAGTTACTTTCGCATTTATAATATTAGTAAGACACAAAGTGGTCGGCTATTCTGACGTCAGGTTGGCCGGCCCTCCTTCGATTGTTACATGCTCCACCTTCTAAAGATTTGGTGCTTATGCATATATTTTTTCACAGTCCTAGGAAGCTCTAATAAAAAAAAAAACGGGGCAAGTGCGACACTCGCGCACAAAGGGTTCCGTACCACTATCACAATTGGATACGGAACCCTAAAATGGTTTACAACAACCAATTTTTCAATTTTATAGGAAAATATGAAATATTTATCTTCGATTCTTACTCCCATCAAACGACCGAATCACTCAAAAAAAAAAAAAAAACCTTGGCACAAAGAAAATCTGAAACATAAAAGAAACTCTTTGGTAAGTAAGTTTCTTCAATTTAATTTTGGCGTCGTACATCTTGTACATCTTGCCAGTATCAAGTATTTTGCATGAAATTAGCCCGATCGGGCCAATAGTTCAAGTCAGGGGCTATGGTAAAGCGGTGGCAACTTTACTATAACCTTCAAGGATCTTCGGCGCGAACGACGGAAAGTTCATGTTTAACACTCAATTTTGTTTTCACTACACTTGTGCACATTCACGGAACTAAATTGAATAAGATTCCACCAAAATTACACAATTTAACCGAGTTTACAACATAGTTTAACGAAAATAAAATTGGAGCACAACATGTTGTCTCCGCTTTCCCGCCGAAAGTCTTGGTAAGTAAGACAGACTGGTATATTTGACAGATAGGGCAGCCATTTTCAATTCCATGACCAACTCGATTTGTCCTGACCAATCAGAAGCGACCTCACATTGTAGTACTAAACTCCTTGTTATTTTTGAAACACGTTTGTTGTATGGGAGCCCCTTTTAAACAATTGTTTTATTTCGTTTTTAGTATGACCAATCAGAAGCGACCTCACATTGTAGTACTAAACTCCTTGTTATTTTTGAAACACGTTTGTTGTATGGGAGCCCCTTTTAAACAATTGTTTTATTTCGTTTTTAGTATTTGTTGTTGTAGCGGCAACCGAAATACATCTTCTGTGAAAATTTCAACCTTCTAGCTATTACGGTTCATGAGATACAGCCTGGTGACAGACGGACAGACGGACGGACAGACAGACAGACAGACAGACAGACAGCGAAGTCTCAGTAATAGGGTCCCGTTTTTACCTTTAGGTACGGAACCCTAAAAACCATATAGCGCCGGCATAAAATTGTTCCACTTACCCTGGCTCTAGATCGTTGAATGGTCTCTCGCTGTCCACTGAGATCCTGTAGCACGGCGGCTCCGATCTGTTCAGTCTCCAACACAACTCGGTACCCTTCAGTCAATGCCTTGCCCGACCGTTCGAGCCGCTCCGTGTTGTCAAGTAACTTTTGACGTTGCTCGTTCGCGCCCCAATCGTCGTAACTTTCATCAGCTTCCAAAGTGTCTGAAAGAAATCGTTAAATCATTCAAAATGGATATTTGAATGTCTATTCTACTGTACTTATGAATCTACACTATCATTACAAAGAGGAAAGATTTGTATTTTTGTGTGTTTGTAATGAATAAACTCAAAAACTACTGGACCAATTTCAAAAATTATTTCACCAAAAGCTACATTATCGAAGAGCAACATAGGCTACTTTCGATCCCGATATTCGCACGGTATCGCGGGTGAAACCTCGGGACGCAGCTAGTAGGTATATAAAAACAAGTTAGTCTAGCTAGGACATTTAGGAAAAGCAGTAGAATGAAAATTATGTGTGTCTGTTACTTCTGCATTTAAAAACCACTGAACAAATTGAAATCTAAGTCAAAGTCAAATATATTATTTTATTCATTAAGAACATGTATAAATTACATGATCGTTTAGAAATGTCGACATTTTAGTGTGGTTTCGGAACGCGCCACAAACCACAAGAAACTAGTTCTAACTACTCACATCCATTGGTATTACCGCTAACCACTGAGCGGTATTCATCCATGACTCTCTTCAGCTCGACGCGGTACGCCGGCACCCTCGCGCTGAACCCCGCTCCTGCACCTCTCGCCTCTAGCTCTAATTGCTCTAACTGGAAAATTGTAAAGTTCAAAATACATGATGACACTTACACTTTACCTAAAACAGACCACACCTACACTACATCGCACAAGCACAAATTGATTTATACGTGTGCTGTAGGTGTGGTCTTTATTAGGTGTATTTTGAGCTTTAAGGATCTAACTAAACCCTAGGGGAGGGTGAAGGGTGGATCAAGAAAGGAGAAGCCCTATTCCCAGCATCAATCCAGTGCTGGGTCTGCAGAAGGATATGGGAGATAGCGCAACAGTCGTGTAGACCTCCCATATCAAGGGTAGGGTGTTACCTGCACGCGGTGCCACCTGCTATTGGTCTGGTTCCCTATGAAACAGACGTAACCAAACATACCCCACTCGAAGTCCCCCCCTATCCATATCTCCACTCCCATTCCCCTCCCCACCCCAATATAAACTTATAATGTGTATGTATATTGAGAATAATGTATGTATGTATGTATATATATATATATATATACAGGGTGTCCAGAGACCAGTGGATGTCCCGGCACGGGCGGCTGGCGGGGAAGGGTTGACCGCCCAGAATACGTTTTTTTTTTCTATCTCAAACGGTTCGAGCTGTACGTCACATTTAGTAAAAATTGAAAAATGTCTACTTTTTTGCACGTTTCGGGGTATCACGTCCACAGATTAAGCGATAGCATTATTTTTTTTTTCGCCATGTGTTCACTAATATTGATGTTTGAAAATCACCTTAATTTTTTTTTTAATACTATAGTTAGTAACTTACAGGATGTCCCCAAAGATAGATTTAGTTTTATAAACTTTACTTTCTGCTAAGTTTGAGCATCTGTGGTGTAAAAAAAATGTATGAAACCTGTCTGGCCGACTATTGAAAAAAATTGCCTATTTCATAAGGATTCTAAAACAGTATTATACTAATAACTTTTTGTCAAGTATTGTACAAAAAAGGACACTTATTAAGATTTAATATGTCATAATGTTACAGCAAATGCTCAAATTGTCCTCTTCTTGCCCTTACACAGGCCCTTAACCTTTTTATAAACGATCTCTTAAGGACACGATTATAATTTTTTTCTCCTATTTGTTGTGCCGCTTCGTGGACGCGTAGACGCAGGTCTTCAATTGTGGTTATGTTTTTTTTTGTATACTTGTTCTTTTAAACACCCCCAGTAAAAAAAATCAAGTGGATTCAGATCAGGCGAACGTGGAGGCTACAATATTGGATCTAATTGGCCAATCCATCTTCTTGGATAACTTTCATTTAAATAGTTTTTCACTCGCACGGCATAATGTGCGATGAGTCAACGTGCAAAAGAGATGGCTACCTAAACTTGTACAATTTGCACAGCTGGCAGCTAACCAACCCAAGATTAGCCAGGGAAGACCGATCACAGTACCAATTTAAAATTAACTATTGGGCCATTATTTTAAATGGCCAAAATATTGTCCCTTTCGAATAGCAAGGCAACCTAAACAGGGCCAACAATTTACACTTTCTCCAAAACGAACTCCCGAGACTACTCGAAGAGGTGCCATTTTCGATCCGGCGAAGTATGTGGCTTCAAAATGACGGCTGTCCTGCACATTACGCCGTGCGAGTGAGAAACTATTTAAATGAAAGTTATCCAAGAAGATGGATTGGCCAATTAGGTCCAATATTGTGGCCTCCACGTTCGCCTGATCTGAATCCGCTTGATTTTTTTTACTGGGGGTGTTTAAAAGAACAGGTATACAAAAAAAACATAACCACAATTGAAGACCTGCGTCTACGCGTCCACGAAGCGGCACAACAAATAGGAGAAAAAAATTATAATCGTGTCCTTAAGAGATCGTTTATAAAAAGGTTAAGGGCCTGTATAAGGGCAAGAGGAGGACAATTTGAGCATTTGCTGTAACATTATGACATATTAAATCTTAATAAGTGTCCTTTTTTGTACAATACTTGTTTCAACTTTCTCATGTAAGATAGTACCTTCGATGCATTCATAGCACTAGCTTAGTAACTTATGACAAAAAGTTATTAGTATAATACTGTTTTAGAATCCTTATGAAATAGGCAATTTTTTTCAATAGTCGGCCAGACAGGTTTCATACATTTTTTTTACACCACAGATGCTCAAACTTAGCAGAAAGTAAAGTTTATAAAACTAAATCTATCTTTGGGGACATCCTGTAAGTTACTAACTATAGTATTAAAAAAAAAATTAAGGTGATTTTCAAACATCAATATTAGTGAACACATGGCGAAAAAAAAAACAATGCTATCGCTTAATCTGTGGACGTGATACCCCGAAACGTGCAAAAAAGTAGACATTTTTCAATTTTTACTAAAAGTGACGTACAGCTCGAACCGTTTGAGATAGAAAAAAAAAACGTATTCTGGGCGGTCAACCCTTCCCCGCCAGCCGCCCGTGCCAGGACATCCACTGGTCTCTGGACACCCTGTATATGTGTAATTGTATCCTAATATATATAAACTCCCGGCAATCCCGGCTACACTACAAAATGAGCGCAAATGAAAAAAGAAAACTACCCCAGGAGGGTACCGGCAATGCCGGAGAATCCCTCCCCGGATCATCCAATGATCTGGGCAGCCCCTCGTATTCTGGGGGGGGGCACATTAGCGCAAACTAACCCAAAAGACATAACCAAGACCCCTTGCGTCGCGTCGACGAGCCGTCCCGGCAGATCCATCTCGGAGTCTCTCGGGTACGACCTCACGCAGATGAAAATAGGGGAAAGCTCCGACAAAGAAGGCGTATGGATCTCCAGATCAAAACGAAGGAGAGATCGCATACGGAACAACAAGATCGAGAAAGCGAAGACAGGCCCTACCACATCCGGCACGTCAACCAAAGCGGCTGCGCCCACACCCGGAGGTGGAGTAGGCAGGCCTAGCAAAATTAAAAGACAGGGCACAGATCCGGAAGAGCGTACGCAGCAACGTCCACCTAAACGACTGAAGCCGGAGCCGCGGAACGAGGGACCACGGAGACCCACTACGGGTCAAGGTGACCTCTCGGTCGTTATCCTGCGGGGGGACGGCGTAGAGATGGACGAAGCTACGGCCGCGGAGATACGCATAAGACTGGTGGACAAAATTGAGGAAGCAGCCATCAGTGGAGCGAGCGGACAGAACCTCTCATTCGCGGCGTCGGGACTGGTAGCCGAAGGCTATTTTCTAGTCACCTCGATGACGGAAGGGGCAATGAGCTGGTTACTGGGCTGCGACTTTGGGGAACACAACGGCGTAAGGCTGATCCCCAAGAGACTAGACGTTCACAGGCTGTCCATATGGCTGCCTGGGAACATAGTGGGCAAAAGAATAGACCCCCTGGGGCTCCTCAAGCTACAGAACGGGCACAGAGCGGACCTAAAAATAGACGACCCTACTCCGCAAGGAGGTGATGCCACTAGGCATCAGATTAGTGGTAGGGGTCCCCCTAGAAGCGCCGAAAGAGAACGTCTGGCTAAATTATCAGGCCACGTAAGTTTACGGGAAGTTCCTGGGGAAAAACTCAGCAGACAAAGCCCAGGAGAGTATCTCCGGTCAACATTCACACACTTTGGCACCGGGGGAAGAGTCTGCCGAAAGCGGCAGTAACGATCAGCTGACATCCCCGCAGAGGGGAGCCACTGACGATGGCAGACCGTACCAGCAGACTACAAACCCAAGCACCACACAACAGGCGCCAAACACAGGCGGGGTAGCGTGCGAAGGAGGGGTCCGGTGTGTCGTGCCGGAAACCTCAAAGGAGGCGACGACCGACGACAGGACACCACACCGACACACGCGCCCCAAACAAACAAACACAATACACCCCCTCCCTGCGTCACGTAGCGGCGGGACACCGCTAGACAGTGCAGCAAAACTGCAACCACACTGGCTGGGGGGAAGCCCGCCCTCGTAAACGAACAACAGGGAGGATCAATAGACACACACAAACACACACACATCTAAGACAAACACATGAACACAAACAGCAACACACCACAAACACACACACACACAAAATAAAAGTAGTTCAAGTTAATCTTCACCACTGCCGAGATGCTATGATTGAGTTCTGCAGACTTGTGGTGGAAGAGAAAATAGACATCGCACTAATGCAAGAGCCATACGTCGTAAAAGGACGTATCTCAGGGATCGGATCTCTGGGAGGAGAGATCATTTACCACGAAAGCGGTGAGTCAACTCCCAGGGCCTGTATATATACCAGCAATAGTGTAAGATCGTTAGGTATAATAAAAGCAGATTGTTACAGTGACCTAGCTAGCGCCACAGCAACAATCCAGTTTAACACAGGCTGCAAGGAGAGGGTACTTCTAGTGTCCGCCTACATACCAAGCGAGGAGGACTATAGACCCCCTACACCAGAAATGGAAGAAATAACAAGAAAATACAAGGGTAAGAACATTCCTATTATTCTAGGTTGTGACTCGAACTCACATCATGTGGTGTGGGGCAGCACGAACTGCAATAAAAAAGGTGACCTACTCTTAGACTTTATTAGCTCAACAAATTTTGACATAATAAATGAAGGCAACACGCCGACATTTGTTACAAAGACTAGGAGGGAAGTGCTGGACTTAACCATTGTCACCGACAAGATAAGCCGGCACATCACAGACTGGAAAGTAGACCTAAGGGACTCGAAATCGGACCACAGACGAATAACTTTCAGCCTGGGAGCCAAGATCGAGAAAACCTTAACAAGGAACGCACGGAAAACCGATTGGATGACATATGATAACTACATTAAAAGATGGAATCCAATCGACCAAAACCTGCTAAAAGACTCAAAGGACCTAGAAAGGGAAGCAAACAGACTGGACGAAGCTCTGAGGGAAGCCTATCACAAGGCGTGCCCACTGAGGAGATAAGGCCAGGAAAAGGACAACCATGGTGGACTAAAGCACTGGAAAAAAGAAGGAAGAAGACACGGAGAGCCCTCAGAACCGCCCAAAAGAAGGGCGACGATGAAAGCTGGCTCACGTACAAGAGAGAAAGAAATGCATTCAAAAAAGAGTGCAAAAGAGAAAACAGGGACAGCTGGAAAACCTTCTGCGAAGGGGTGGAAAAGCAACCCGACGCGGCTAGACTAGCAAAAATGTTCCCCAAAAACAGCACCTGCAAATTAGGCAGTATTAAGAACGGTAACGAGCTAGTATCTGACCCGGATAAGATTCTGGAACTGATGCTAAGCACCCATTTTCCAGAATGTGAACCACAGATAGGTGACGATGCGCTCATTGACGAGGAACCTAAAACGGTACTGGAAGATGAAGCACTGATCACCAACGAGCAGTTAATATGGAGTGTCCAATCGTTCCAGCCGTACAAGGCTGCCGGCCCGGACGAGATCTTCCCCAAAATGCTACAAACGGCCTTAAAGTATATAGGTGAAGATCTTCTAGCTCTATACAACTTAAGCATAAGAACAAAGCACATCCCAAAGAAATGGAGAGAAGTAAGGGCGGTCTTCATACCGAAACCGGGAAAGGCGACATACCAAGAAGCAAAATCCTTCCGATGTATAAGCCTCTCCTCATTCTTACTTAAGACAATAGAGAAGATACTAGACAGACTGATTAGGGAGCAAATAGCTATAAGCGGATCTCCACTACACCAAAACCAGCATGCATACATGGAAGGCAAATCTATCGAGACAGCCCTACATAACCTGGTCAATAGAGTACAGAGATCGCTAGACAACAAAGAATATGCACTAGGATGCTTCTTCGACGTCGAGGGGGCATTCGATAAGGCCACCCCGGCCTCGATAGAGGAAAGTCTGAACAGAGAAGGTATCAATAAAGACATATCAGGGTGGGTTAAGAACATGTTAAAACACCGACTGATACAAACGGAGCTGGCAGGCAAAACATGCAGGGTGGTGGCAAAAAGAGGTTTCCCACAAGGGGGATGCCTATCGCCACTGCTATGGTGCCTACTGATAGATGAACTAGTAGACAAGATAAACAGGATGCACATAAACACACAGGTCTACTCTGACGATGGTGTGCTCCTAATAACAGGTAAGGTCCTGAGCACTATGTGTAACATAATGAACAGGGAACTGAAAAAAGCACTAGAATGGTGTAGGAGCAAAGGCCTAAACCTAAACCCTGATAAAACCAAACTAGTTCTATTCACCAAAAAGAGGAAATTAGTATGGACTGAACCAGTAAAACTAGATAACAAAGACCTAGAAGTGGTGAATGAGGTCAAATATCTAGGTATTACACTGGACAACAAACTAAGCTTCAAGACACACATAATGAACACATGCTCAAAGGCGAAAATGGCCATGATGCAGTGCAAAAGAGCAATAGGTAGAAGCTGGGGAATTAAACCAGCTATGGCACTGTGGATATATCAAACGATAATCCTACCAAGGATAGTACACGGTGCCCTAGTATGGTGGCACTCAGCCAGCATAGGTAAGAACAAACAAGAACTGGACAAGGTCCAAAGACTAGCCGCTCTCCTAACTACTGGCGCGATGAGAACAACACCCACAGCCGCGCTGGAGATCATTCTAGGATTGAACCCCATAGACCTAGAAATAAAAAGGAGAGCTATAGAACAATGGTTCAAACTAAGAAGCACTGGTCAATGGACTGGCAACTCCCATGACGAAGGCCACGCCAAGATCAGCAAGCACTACGAAGACAAACTATCAATGGTCCTAACAAATAATGACTTAATAAAGAAGGAAAGGACCTTTGATAAGAAATACAGAATTCACATAGGCCAAAGAGACAACTGGAGGCTGGATACTGCAGGCACAGTCTGCTATACAGACGGCTCCTGGAAAGAGACAACAAAGCTCTCTGGCGCCGGTATCCATATCATATGCGAAAACGGAACGGAGATAAATAGAACTATATCCTTAGGTAAGTATGCCAGCGTCTTCCAATCGAAATATACGCCATAATGGAATGTGCTGAAATGGTAGGCCACCTAAAAGACACAGGCAAGGCCACAATTTACAGCGACAGCCAGGCGGCACTGAAGGCGCTCGGAAAGACAGAAACAACATCAGCATTGGTCAAGGAATGTAAGAATAGACTAGAGGAACTATCCAGAATAATCGATGTTACACTTGCCTGGGTACCTGGACACGAGGGCAACACAGGCAATGAGACAGCAGACGAACTGGCTAGGAAGGGAGCCGATGGGAACCAGATGGGTCCTGAACCCAGGCTGCCAATTGCCCTCAAAATTACGAAGGGTGTATGGGTCCTGAACCCAGGCTGCCAATTGCCCTCAAAATTACGAAGGGTGTAATCAGCCGTAGCATAACAGTAGAAACAAACAGGAGATGGACATCCTCACCTGTCATGAGACAGTCGAAGATCTTCATCAAAGGGCTAGACGCAAAGAAAACCAGTCGACTGCTAAAACTCACAAGAGATAACATGAGACTTGTTATAGAAATAATAACAGGACACTGCCGACTGAATAGACATTTGACACTCATAGGCGTGAAAACAGATCCCACTTGCCCAGAATGCATGGAGACAGAGGAAACCAGCTACCACCTGCTCGCCGAATGTCCCATGTACTCACTAATACGATGGGAAAACATGGGAACAGATCTACTAGAAGCACAGGACATCGAAAATCTGAAGGTGGAGCAGATCGTAAGGTTCTGTAAAGACACAGGTAGGTTCGACAGAAAGCCGTGATTGCCGGGCGTCCCTCGGCCTCTCCAAGGGAGGGATAGGGGAATTGGGTGAAATGGCCCGCATGGAAGGGCAGATCACCCGCCCGGCTAGCGGCGTCCCCTGCTGGAAGTAAGTAAGTAAGTAAACCCTAGGGGATAAGAATTTTTTTTTTTACAAGGATAATTTGAATAGCGACTATTTCATGCTTTAGTGTTATTTGCTTTTATGATTTATCAGGAACTAACTTTTAATCCAAATATTTAAAAGAGCTATAACTTTGTAATTTTATTAATGTATGCAGATAAAACCCCCGACTTAAAAAAATCTTCCAAGTCAAAACAAAACTAAACTTTAAAAAGGCAAAAATAATAAGCCGAAAACAAATTTCATGTCTCTGAGTAGGTATGTGGTAGGTACCTTACGGTCCCGCGTCGGGGGACGCGGGATGTGTCACAGAAGTTGATGGTAACCGACCCGTGCTTCTAGTATCTAACGTTCCCGCGTCCCCCGACGCGGGACCGTAAGGTACCACATACCACCTACTCAGAGACATGAAATTTGTTTTCGGCTTATTATTTTTGCCTTTTTAAAGTTTAGTTTTGTTTTGACTTGGAAGATTTTTTTAAGTTGAGGGTTTTTTAAATTTTAAATTTTTTTTTTTTATTTCACTCTTTTTATAACAGCAATTTTGATTAAACATGCATATTGTTGTCACAAAAGTTAAGTCCTTTCATTTGATACCCCACTCGGGTATATTTGAAAACATTCGGATTTTATTTCCGAGTTTGACCCTACATATACTTTGAACGGCTAATCCGATTTTGATTAAACATGCATATTCTTGTCACAAACGTTATGCTCTTTTATTTGATACCCCACTCGGGCATATTTGAAAACATTCGTTTTTTATTTCCGAGCTTCAACCAACATATATTATGAACGGCTGAACCGATTTTGATCAAACATAGCTAAGAACACTCGCGCAAAAGTCACCTATCAACCAAAAAAAACTATATTGAAATCGGTTCATCCGTTCGTGAGCTACGATGCCACAGACAGACACACACACAAACTTATAACACCCCTCTTTTTCCGTCGGGGGTTAAAAACTTAAAATAAATAAATTCTATGAACAACACACAGCGCCATCTACCCTATGGTAAGCGACTAAGCTTGTGTTACGGTGACTAGACAACATATATAATACTTATATTTATTTTTCTTTTGTAAATACATACATATTATACAAAGAGGGACGCCCAGACCAGACCAGACCAAAATCTGGTTAGTAAGTAGCAATTTTTAGTATGTCTCACTTTCAGAAACTCAATGTATTTATTGCTGAACAAAGAGGCAACCAGCCAATCTGATATCAGAATGACTGGTCAAAAAATCTTTAAATTTCTTAGAATATATTATGGGTAGCAATTTTATGCTAACACTAGCAAATAGATTGCAATTCTTGAATATACTCCTAGTGCCATATGTGATAGGCAACCAGCGATTCTGTCGGTAACTCCATATTTGCTGCACCAGTCTACGAATCGGAACACGGACGAGTCCGCTTGGTGCTACGACTTAGGTCAGTGGGTGGTAACAAGCTGTGGCTGTAGGATTTATTGACTCTGATAATGAAAAGGTGCTACCGACTACGTAGGTACCTATTTATGAACACTTACCAAGTCGTTAGCCTCTTCGAAATTGGCTTGTATTTCCCTCGATAGTTGAACATTATTTTCTGAAATAAATCCACTTGATTAGTCTAAGACTTTTTATCATCAATTTGTATTTTCTTCATGTTTTACGCACCTTCGTTGCCAGATTTCAGTCGACCTATTTTAGCCGTAATATCAGCAGTTAGCACTGAATATTGCTGTTCGTACGATTGAATTAAAGTAGCCATTTTATTTGCTTAAAAGTTAAGCCATTAAAATCAATATTATTGGCTGAAATACGAGAATATCTGCACAGAAATCTAAAAAAGCTATCGCCACACAACGCATCAATCACACAGTGGCTGACAGATATTTGACATGACATTGACATTTAACTTGATTTGGCACATGATTGATAGCAATGATTAGTTGCCATAGAAAATAAAATAAAGCCTGTCAACCCCAGCCCAAGTAGTTTCCATCTCGCTCTCTCCCGCCAGTTCGTATACTACTCTCCCTGTCTCCCTTTCTTGGCTGTGTGTGGGCGAATGGGCTGCGCGTGCACTTGTTTCTGAATCACTTGTTCGTTTTTTCGATCATCCAACCAATCAATATTTTGATTTTACAACTTTTTGGGAGTTATCGGTTTTGTGATATAAAACAAACATGAAGAAGTGAAAAACTATGCTAAAGGGCTTTCGTTAAAATGAAAGAGGCACCGCAATTAGCCAAAACAAGTGATTTTGTTTTGTAAATCTCACATAATAATCTCAGTAAGTACACATTATAACGAAAAGTTTTAAAGTTGAAAGCTGTTGAAAGTGCTATGTGAAACGAAATCCCTATTTAACCGTTGTTTGTTTTTATAATGTTAAAACCATGCATTGGTACGTTGTAATAGAACAGGGGCAATAACATCCAACTTTCCATAAATTAGCGTGACTGACGGCACTTTTTATAGACTATTTTGTAATGCAATGCACTGCATTATATAGTCGTTGAGTACTGTACCGCACTTTAATGCAGCTAGGTTTTAAATACACAGTAGGTTGATTATGTAGGTACACTACAGAATTTTGCTTGTGATCATCAGTAACTTGATCTACGTAACTTAGTTGACTGGTACCTTCCTACAGAATAATCAACAATGTCACTTATTTAATTTTCAGAAATGCCTCGTTTTGATGAAGACTCCGGCAACAGTTCATGCTCAGTTACATCAACTGGTTTAAGTCCAGTCATGAGTTACCATAGTAACATTCAAGTCCAACGTAGGCCTAGGGATGGCACCACTGATCTCAAGGTTAGTACGAGACCGAGAAGCTGCGTGGCACTCCTCAAGTCACCAGATGAAAGAGACCCATTTCCAAGTTACCGGCAACCTAGAAATCACACTAGAGGTGTTTTTAACTTTTTTGATACACAGAGGAGGGGTGGGCTTACCAGTGCACATTCGACACTTAATATAGCTTGCAGTACCCAGCTAGAAGAGCCGGTTTTAACCCACAATGCAGTTTCTATGAATGCAATTGTTGTTAGTGATAAAGGCAAAGCTCAGAATGTTAACACTAATTTTAGAAGAGGCAAGCCAGTACAGCGAGCTGCCTCTCGGCTTTATAAGGCAGATTGTGGATTTAAGAAGGAAGGGTGTGTCGGCCCTGAGTTTATCGTCCGAGCTTCACAACCTGCTAAGCAAATGGACCTAACTCTTTCTGCCAATGCTGACAAGAGAGTAGTAACAGTAATTCTACTCAATGGTCAGAAAGTCGAAGTCACATGTGATCCAAACATTATAACCACCGAACAATTGTTTGAAGCCCTAGTTTATTCAGAAAAATATGAACACAATTTTATGCTCGGTATCGCAGTTTTAATTGGTGGAGATTTTGTATTTTTACCAGACGATTATAAGATCAAAAAAATTGCCCCTGAAAGTTGGTACAAAGTAGGAGGGAAGAGAAAAGTTAGCGAAGAAGTTGGACACCTTACTTTATTTTTAAGAATAAAATTTTTCCTCCCTAAAAATATAGCAACGAATATTAAGGAAGGTGAATGGAGATACAGGGTTTACCTCCAGCTTAGAAGAGCGACAGTAGAGGGCCAACTCACGTCTACTGTCCAAAATCTTATTTTACTAGCTGGTTACGCCTTACATATAGAATTCGGAGAATTCTCTTACAGAGAACATGGTACTGCAGATTATTTTCTACTGGAACACTATTTGCCTGAAGCAGTTATCTCAGAAAAGATGACTGATGTTAAATTACGAATGAAGAGGGCGCATGAATCTCGACGGGGATTAGATAGGAACAAAGCTATAGTTAATTACATAACATTAGCACAAACATTTCGGGATTACGGAGCCCATTTTTACTCAGCAATATGGGCTACGAGAGACGGCTTCTGCAGAGACGTTTGGTTATCCATCGGACCACGAGGAATAACTATTTACTCTCGCAGCAGCCACCTAAATGAAGACACTAATAACTGCCCAAACCGAATAGTATTACAAAGTCTACCCTGGCACCACATTCACACGTTTTATTACAATAAAAAAAGCTTATACATAATGCCCAATGCATACTCTGGACTCTCTAAAATAGGTATCAAATATAAATTAAAAATGGCGGACAACAAGAGTTACTTTACATTTTGGTTGGCGTCACTACACCATAGATTGTATTTAAAGCTTTATGCAAAGTCAGACTTCATAAATTATTTAACAGATGAACTCAGTTGCCCAGTGAATATAGATAGTAGTCCCCGGAACACCGATTGTAGTAACTATCAAGATAGTTACAATCTCGCTGTAAGGAACCCTTTAAAAATAAAAAGACCTGTAAGGAGAAAATTTCGAGTCGATTTATTTGGAGACAAAAAGGTTCAAAATAAGGAAAATCAAAAGCCAGATACAGAAACATTACTTAGACAGATTTTATTACCACAAGCTGAGGAATGTTTGATGCCGTCGCCTTTAAACAAAGGTAACAGTTCAACAGACGGACTTTCTTCATCAGAAAGCAGTCTTCCTCGGAGACAGGGGGTAAAAATGGGTACACGAGTATTTCATGGAATGAAATCAACATTACACAGTAGATACCAGTCACCAGTTAAGAATGCATCCATTGATTCCTTAACTAGAGAAGGTGATTTTATCAACGCTCAGAGTGATTCTGATGATCTCAGTACAGAACAAAGACAGCACTGCTTCATTAACAGTATGAAGTTACTCCCAGAACGACACTACATTCAAAATACGCCAAATGCGCCAACCGCGTATGTTTTAGAATCTCCAAAAGTCTACCCAGATGCATTTAATTACAACGCAGCAAACGACTCGTTCCTCAGTACTTCGTTGTTTGATAAAATGGATGACATGGAAGAAGTTCAGGGCGAAAGAATTTTCGTTACTGCTGTTTTAGTTAGAGACGAAATGAACACCCTCGGTCTTCAAGTGGCAGAAGGATCAGATGGAAATGTTTACATTAAATCGATTACATCTGGAAGTCCAGCAGATTTGTGTAAAAAACTTCAACCCGGTGATCAAATAATCTCAGTAAATGGGAAAACACTGCTAAATGTTTCATACGATAAAGCGTTGTTAATGTTGCAGACTGCGCCGCAAACTGTAGAACTTATAGCGTTGCAAAACGTTAATTCTGAGAAACATGAAACTATCAACCCAGTGAAGAATAAAGCTCTGACAAAGAGTATAGAAAGCGTGGAACTAACAGACGACGAATTACTGAATGAAGAAGCACTCAAAACGATTTACGCTTTAATAAAATTAACGAAGGAGAAAGTTATTAGTCGTATAAAAGATAAATCTAGCAGACAACTCGCGCCGAATACCAATTTACAAAAAAGTGTTTCTGAAAAGAATGTTTATGATGAATCCGATTTGGGCGATTATCTGTCTCAAGAGAGTGGTCCTCAAAAAAGGAGCTTGCAGAAGTTTAACACTTGGCGTGGACAGATAAACGACGGGAGACCGAAGAGGCGACCTTTAAGCTTGAGTATTCCGAACGACATCGATATTCCCGAAAACTATTTGAATGAGGAAGGTGATATTTTACAGGAGACTTCATTAAAATCTATTCGATCTAGTTTAAGTATAGATCAGTCGGAAAAGAGCAGTTCGTCAAAAAATGTAGCGTTGCCAAGGAACTTTGGGTTCAGTAGGCGTTGGCTCGGCCCCGTCAGATATCCTGTCACACCCTGTAAAAATAGCAATGTTACTTCCGGAAGTGCAATTACAGATGTTAATATTTTAAGGAGACATTTTATTTATGGCGCGGGAGATTCAGATGAAGATCAAATATTTTTGTAGTTTACTTAACAGTATTTTCTATTTGTATAAATGGGTACGATCAGCATCAAAAGTCAATGACTACATTCTTCAATCGGTAATCGCTGTACCTACATCATAAATTTTGAGGTTTCAAACAGGAGACATTCTGAAAAAAAAGAGAAGATAACGAAGATAAAGAGTTATTTTCCGAATGTCTGTCGTTTTGACACCCCAAAATTTTATTGACGACTTGTGTTGTGGCGCGGCGGGCAAACCCCCAGACAACAATTGTACCCAACAACTTTCTGCAACGGAGAAGGTTGAAGGTACAATCCCCGCTGGGGAAAAGTATTTTGTGCTAACCATGTAGTATACCCGTTGCCTAGTTTGGGGCTAGATGGCGATGTGTGCAACATCCTGCAATATTTAATTATTAAAATAAAAAAAAGAACTTTATTCAATAAAACAAGTCAAACAATTTACAAAAATAATAAATCACAAAAAAAAAAAGAAAAAAGACTTAAAACCTAAAGCAATAAGAAGTTGTCGGCACCGCCCTCCCGCGGCTTAATTATTAAAATTAAGTATTCGACTTTTTATGCTGACTGTACCTGCATTATCTGTTTGTGTAAAAAATCTATGTTGTATAAAATTTACTTAGGTATAATTATAGTATTTTAATTGTAAAGAAATCAGTAAAGTTGAATGAAATTATCGATTACTAATTTTGTCAAACCCTGAATGCTTTAATAGCAGAAGTCTACTTTTTATAAGCAATTTCAAAACTATCATCTTCATCTTATTAGCTGGGTTCCCATCGCTCTAATAAGAACCTACCTACTAACATAAATACCTACCTATATTTTGTAACCATTGAACAATGAACTGTATGTAGATAACACTTATCAGTTGGCAAGTTGTTAAGCAAATAGGTGGGTATGTAAGTATTTATGAGTTTTGCTATCAGTCAGTTCTGAGGCGTTACATAATGAACTGAACAGACCGGCCCGGTCCGGGAGGCCAGCGTGCGGCATGTATACGCACCGTCTATATTTTTATTACAAGTTTGCGACAGATCATGCAGAATTCTGTACTTAGGTACCTTGATTATACTATTTCAATACGTTTTTCTCATTTGTGAGAATTTCTCACTGTACTGCTCGAGATTGGTGTGAAATTGAGGTCAAATAAACCAGTCTTTTGCTGAATCGTAGAGCTAGTGGGAATGTGCGAGAGAAACTTGTTGTATACTTATAATACCTATCCTATCATTGTCTCTACATTTATGTTGTCCACTACTGTATTATACTACCAATAGTGCAAGCCCACGAGAACTTATTTGGAAGAAGATGAAGCTTCATATTTCGTCCGCTAGGGGCGCTTTTCAGCGTTCCATCCATACGCAAACATTATAAAACAGGTGCTGGCAAAATTCTTAAAAAAAAATGGCGAATTCGCAGTCGAATTTTCATAGAAGTCGCACGTAAATGTATCGCGCGAACTTACCCCTTCCACGTCAGTATTTCTCAAGATGTTTGCCGACACCTGTAGTAGCATTTGCTTTACAAAATAACTCACACTAGGGATACTACACAAGGTTCCATCGAACAAAAAATACGTTTTAAAAACATTATATCAATATTTTATTAATAATAACACCTCGCTTGCACTAAATCAAGCAAAATATAACTAAATATTTCTAACGAGACAGAGAACTGCCTATCTACATTAAACACAATCAATCAGACGATCCAAACAATAGGGGGAAATACTCATTCACTCAACATTTTTGTTCCATCAGACTACAGAATTGCAATACCCATAACGGTGATGTAGATAACTACTAAAACTGTTCTTTACACCATAAATGCATATTTAAAGTCAATTTGTGCGATTTACATCATGCCTCCCATACCACCCATGCCGCCCATGCCTCCCATGCCAGCCATAGGATTGGGTTCCTTCTCCTGGGGGATTTCACATATGACTGCCTCGGCTGTAGTTAGCAAAGAAGCAACGCCACTTGCATCTGTGAGTGCTGTTCGCACAACCTTTGTGGGGTCAATGATGCCCTTCTCAATCATGTTTACATATTCATTATTTAGTGCATCATACCCGAACTCTAAGCCCAAGTCTTCTACTTTCGCGACAACCACAGATCCGTCAATGCCAGCATTGCGGGCGATCGTCATGCACGGCATTCTGAGTGCCTTTTTGACGATTTCAATACCTGTGGCCTGGTCACTGTTGGCAGAGCCCAATTTCTCTAGAACAGGAATACACCTGAGGAGAGCAGAGCCACCTCCAGGGACGATGCCTTCCTCGACAGCTGCACGTGTTGCGTTCAGTGCATCATTGACACGGTCTTTCTTCTCGTTCACCTCAACCTCGCTAGAGCCTCCAATGTGAAGCACGGCGACGCCAGATGCGAGCCGAGCGAGACGCTCCTGTAGTTTCTCCTTCTCATACTCTGAAGTGGTTTCTTGTATTTGGTCCCTTAGCTGTTCAGCTCTCCGGTCAATATCGGATTTCTTACCTTTGCCCTTTAGCAGGAGAGTGTCATCTTTGGTAATCACAGCTTCACCAACCTGTCCAAGGTCTGACATCTGCACATCTTCCAGTTTGATAAGATTGGCATCATCTCCAAAGACAACACCTCCAGTAGCAATGGCCATGTCACTTAGGGTTGCCTTGCGGTTGTCGCCAAAACCGGGCGCCTTCACAGCAGCTACTTGGAGCCCTATCTTTAGCCTGTTGACTACAAGTGTGGAAAGGGCCTCACCATCAACATCCTCGGCAACAATGACCAAAGGCTTTCTCTGCTGGTTGGCCAGTTCAAGAGCTGGGATAATAGTCTGTACATTACTAATTTTCTTCTCGGAGAATAGAATGAGAGCGTCTTGGAATTCGACTTTGGCACCTTTGGATGAGTTGATGAAATATGGTGAAATATAACCTCTGTCAAACTTCATACCTTCGATGACTTCGAGGTCGTCGATGAGTGTCTTGCCGTCCTTGACGGTGATAACTCCGTCACGGCCGACTCTCTTCATGGCGTCGGCGATCAGCTGCCCGATGGCGACGTCGCCATTAGCAGAGATGGTGGCTACCTGCGCGATTTCCTCGGGTGTTGTGACCGGCTTCGACATCGCCTTCAGCTTGTCTTTCACGGCGTCAACGGCCAGCATCACACCGCGCCGGATCTCTATCGGATTCGCACCCTTCGATATTTTCTCGAAACCTTCTTTGGCGATCGCTCTTGCAAGTACTGTCGCGGTTGTAGTCCCGTCTCCGGCTTCTTCGTTTGTGTTATTAGCAACATTTTGAACTAGTTTCGCACCAATATTCTGGAATTTGTCTTTCAATTCAACTCCCTTGGCAACTGTCACACCGTCTTTTGTGATTTTTGGCGACCCCCATGACTGTTCTAAAATGACGTTTCTGCCTTTCGGACCCATTGTGACGGCAACAGCATCTGCCAGGATGTCTACACCTTGGAGCATGAGTGCTCTTACATCAGCTCCGAATCGCACATCTTTGGCGTAAAATCGTGTGAGCTGGTGTGACTTCTGTAATGACAGAGTTTGACGTACCACTCGTGGCAAGCGAAGCATTTTGTGGCTTTGGAATGAATAAACAGTATTTCAAATGCGAATTTCAATCTTCTTTCTCGAAGATTCTAATAGGAAATCGCAAAACGTGATCTTCAGCCGGTAGAGGTTATGAAATACTGAACGAAATGAACATATTCCAATTCGAAATGAACTTCGAACTCGCTCGCTTCGAGAACGAACTATTCATAAACAATTTTTGTTCCAACCAATCAGCGATTACCGGAAGTGTATATTTTAATTTCGCATTGCAACACTTCATTTGAATTTGACGTTTACTGCTTACCTTGCTGTCATTGGAAATGTCAAGAATTCCGCAAATACTGTGCGAGAAGTCGAGTTCTCCACTACCTGACATTGGCAGAATTTGCGATCACGCAAGGCCATTAACCCAAAAAAAGAAGAAGAGAAGTCGAGTTATTTTAATTTTTTTTATCAATAAAACATGCGGTAGTGCGTTTCCGTCGGCGAGAAGACAACGCGTGTATTCCATACTCTTCTTATAATTTAGTAAAGTTTAGGTAGTTTCGTATTTTCAGTGAATAAATCTATCTTCATTATATAATGGCAGATTCCAGGTAAAGAAAACTTCACTTTATTAGTGACTTTCGATTAGTTTAATTGAGCTAATTAACCAAAACGGGTCTCTATGATCGCTACAGAATACTATGGTCACAGTTTGCGGAATAATTGAATAAGTTACGGTGAAAAATGTATGCTTTTAAAATTATTTAGTGTAGCTAAAGAACTTTCATATTCTTATTTAGATTCTAGTTATTTTTATACCGATATAATGATAAAGTTACTTTGTAAGTAACCTATTAGATACTATAGACCTATAAGTAAATTTATATTCAGACATAATCACTACCATTCACTAAACTTGTGGTTTTATACAACATTTTAATTAACAAAATTTCAAAAAAATATAAAATATATACAATATACAATTTCAATGCCTTTAGCAGGTAACTACTTAACCTACCTATGTTACAATTTGTAAGTTTCTACTTTTTAGCTGTGGTTGTGACGAAAAAGGAATTCTCCTGGGCATTGGCAACCCTTTGCTTGATATCTCGGCTATCGTTGAGGAGGATCTCCTGAAGAAATATGATCTGAAGCCAGATGACGCCATCATGGCTGAAGAAAAACACATGCCTCTCTATAGAGAACTTATGGAAAAGTAAGTTGAGAAATTATTATTTCAAATATTATTATCATGATTAGTGATGGGCCGACTAGTCGGGAAAGCCCAAATATCTCGAAATTATAGTGTTTTGCATTGCCCGCTAGTCGGCCGACTAGTCGGCAATTTTGGAACCGACTAGTTGGCTAGTCTGCTAGTCGGCAGAACCCCTAGTCGGCCCATCTCTAATTCTTCTTCTTCTTCGTAGTTGACCTTTGTGTCTCTTGCCACACTGTTTGCCACACCACTCATACCTGAGTGGCTGCACTATTAGATGATGTACAATAAAGCAGTTCCTTGCCATTTGAAAGACAACTATAAGAAAGCTAACTTATTTTCGCTGAGGTTGTACTGTCTTAAATTTGGAATATATTTTCAGAAAACAAAAGCTGAGACCACTACTTGCTTAAATTCACTTTTACTTTTCTTTACATATTTTATAACATATTTTTATCAATTATTTTTAGGAGGTAAAGAGGGTGTACGGTGAGCCAATGATTACAAGAAAGTATTGAACAATATTAATAACATATCACTAGAATAGATTTCTGTGTTGACTGTTGATTTTAATGTAGTAGATATCCCACCTAAGTCCTACTAATAAATTTGAAAGTATGTAAGTACCTTTATAAAATGTAAAAAAATTAGTAGATCTGCCTAGGAATACTGTAGGTAGACTAGTCTATTTGTTGTTCTAGAGTTTACTCTATCTTTTACCAAGTTTTATCACAATCTGCTAACTGTGTTTAATACACTACTTGCCAATACAAATTGTTATAAGGAGTCGTACTATTAACAATAATTGTTTTGATTGATTGAAGCATGTAGGTAGAATAGCAACAAGAGTGACCTTGAATGCCAGTTGATTTTGAGTACCTAACATAGCTGTAGAAATACCTATAGTTGATTTTCGTTTATATATAAAAAAGAACTATAAATTAACAATAGTTTTTAATTGTTGCACACAATGGGTCGTAAACCGTGGAAGAGTTTTTAATTCATGGATCTTATGGACGGACGCAGCGTTGAGCATTATTGCTTTTGATAAGCAACACCGACATTTTGCGCAAACGGAAAGTTAAAAGACTCGCTTAGCGAAGTTTTTCAAAATGTCTACTTCGGTTCATCATGACACCTAATATTTGTATTGTAGTTAGAGCTGCCTTAGGTAGGTAATAAATAAGGTATTGTATACAAAAAACATGCACCGTGGCGTGGGACTAGTAGAGACATTGACGCGGGAAGGATCGCGGGAAACTCCTAGTTTAAGATAAAATATCATTAGTACAAAATACAAATACAAATACAAAATATTTTATTTCTTTAAAAACTTATTACTAAACAATAACAAAGGTTGAGGCCAACCCAGTAGGCTATATAATAGTCCTGTGACGGGTGGCCTCGCTTTTCTATAACTAAAAATACGTTGAACAAATAAAGTGTTAATCTATCTATCTATACATATCTATATATCTTTTTTTTTTTTTTTTTTATTGAACAAACTTAAACAACGACTCTATATCCCCATATGACATTGGTTTTAACCAATTTGTGACTTTTTTCTTGCATTCTTTAGTTACTAGGCGGTACATGTCAAGAGTTGTGTTCAGCCTATTATACAACTGAGCCGAACTATATGAGAACTGTCTTTGAGCAAACTTTGTTCTTCTAAATTTTGTTACAGCAACTTTACCTTTTCTCCTACGATCAAGTATTGACAAATCAAATTTTAATGTTTGGTGTAATTTCAAAATGGCATTTAAAATATACAATTTTCTCATTGTCAAGTTATCGCTAGTTGCGTAAAGTTCTTCTGATGAAAACCTTACTTTTTTAAAATGAATAACCTTAAGCAAACATCGTTGGGCTCTCTCAGCTTCCAAAAATTTTGTTTGAGTTGCACCACCACCACCCCAGATTGATATACAATATGTCATTACTGATTGTGCAAGTGTTACATAAATTTGGTGAATCAAATCTTTTGTAGTAATGTATCTCAGCATTTTAAAAATCCATATCAACTTCCTAATTCGATTACTAATGTGTTCAATCTGAGTATGCCAGGATAAACGATGGTCAATAAACACCCCAAGATATTTTGTGGAAAACACCCTCTCAATTTCATCACAGCAGCAGTTTTTATTACTAGCTATATTACATTGATGAATTTTTAATTTGATATCTGAGTTAGGCATTGTTTTTTGGGTTATGTTAAAACAAACATATTGAGTCTTTTTAGTATTAAGAGTTAGAAAGTTGGATTTAAGCCAGTTTGATACAATTCGGAGACCAGTTGTTGCCCTATCAAAGACAGAGGCCCAAGTTTTTCCAGCAAAAAGAATAGCGGTATCATCTGCGTATGAAAAAACCCGACCATTATCCAGTCCGATATTTGTTAAGTCGTTAATATAAATGAGGAACAGAGTAGGACCTAAGACACTACCCTGTGGGACACCAAAATTGATAACCGCATCCTCACTCAAGTAAGAACACAATTTAACCCTTTGTTTGCGATCGTTTAGGTAGTCTGACAATAATTTAAGCGGTAGGCCTCTGACGCCAATGTTTTCTAGCTTTTTCAATAGAATGGAGTGGGACACGGTGTCAAAGGCCTTTGGCAAAAGGCAAACAGCTAAACATCTATTAGAATGATCCAATTCATCTGTTATTTTAGACGTTAGTGCTTCTATAGCATCCTCAGTACATTTGCCCTGCCTGAAACCATACTGTGAGTTCGATAATATGTTAAATTTCTTCAAATAGTTTATAAGACGAACATTAATCAATTTTTCTATAATTTTGGAGATAGTTGTTAACACAGAGATCGGCCTGTAGTTATTAAGGTATTAGGTATTAGTTATTATTATTAGTTATTGAATTGTTATTGTGTAACAGATTAAAATGTAGTTAAGCCGATGATCCCTACCTTATCAGACAGTCAGTAATCATAGGTCATTAATTTATCTTTCTATTCTTATAAGGATTTTCTAATAAAAAAAAAAAAAAAAAAAAAATTATTTAATAAAAGAATTTACAGGTTACTTATACAACTATTTTACATTTCTGTGTATTAACTGTGACATTAATTAGTACAAGTACAATTTTATCAGCGGTCCCTGCACTAAGCAAAGCTTGTATCGCAGGAGACCAGCGCAGCGGTGAGTTTATAATTGCGTAAGTTTCGGGAAAGTCACTGAAGTATCGAAGTATCACTGAAGTATATAGTAAACATGAAATTTGTAACCACATTATGAACTTAAATATCAAAAATGAGAAAATTAAAAAACGAAAATGAATTTAAATTTGAAAGACTAAGAAACATAGCACAAGGAATTTGATGGCTAGTTCTCTATAATGTATGTGAGTAAGTAAGGTGAGAGTATGTATGCGTGTGGGGGTGTAAGTGGGGAACGCAGGGGATGAGCGAACGAGACCGTTTGCCCTCGCAACTCGTCCTCTTAAGAGTCTGCTATCGGGAAAACGCATCTCGCTTTTACCGAGAGTTAAACAGATAGAGAAGGGGATAAGAGATGGCGAGCAAGGGTGTAGTTTGTGATGATGTGCATGAGTATGACTAGACGTGTTTATTGGAATGGATGGAGCAATTGGGATCAAAGTACGGACTTGGGTAGAATGTCCTCTGTCTGGTCGTAGTCAAGTCCAAGGAGCCATTTTTCCACAGTTATTTTAAATTGCCTGTTGGAGCTAATTGGAAAACCAATTTGCTGCTCTTGAAGCCTTTCCAAAAAAAACTTAGTTTAAGAGACGTGGTAAACTTGCTGCGCCCGCGGTTTCTTCTGCTTAGGTTTCAAGTCCCTGATAATGTTAAAAATATACAATTGTTGTTTGATTGAACAATGTCTTTAGCTACCTCTTTGGGGTTCCGTACCAACTGGGTAAAAACGGGACTCTATTCAGTAATAGTGTTCCATTTTTACCTTTTAAATAGCTCCAAAGCAGTCTGCATAATATCTAGTTTCTTCTTATATGAGTACAGTAGGTTTATGATTAGGTAGGTTCACTAGATTTATGCCAAAAGTACATAACAAAAGTACTTAGTATGATACATTTATTCTTAATTAATAATACCATATAATAGAGTTGAGACAACCCAGGACAAGGCGTCCTAGCGCAAAAAGATATGAAGACCCGACCCCAAATAATGGGAAGAGGGAAGGAAGAACAAGAATAATACCATAATTAGTTCTTAGTTCCGATTTTAGTGCCAACACACAATTTGCGAAGAACACTACCGTACCTCCCTTTCGTTTTCTGTAGGTAGATAGATATACAGTGTGTTTATGTAATTTTTGTTTGTATCAAGTGCCACCATTCGTTGTTTTAACCTGGTATTTAATATTGCATTATTTTTAGCAATAGGCATTCTAGAAGTTTTTTTAAAGAAAAATGCGAGTTATGTTTTCCGTTTTAAAATTCGTTACCGAAAGCATCATCCACAATTCACATCATGCATTTTTCCTTCAAACACACCTAAGGTCGGCCGCACTGCAACGGATCCAAAGTGCGGCCGGCCTTAGCGTTTGCTTAGTAGCTCCTAACCCTAAACACGATATAATCAACCAGGTACAAAGCTGAATTCATAGCCGGTGGCAGCGTCCAGAACTCTCTGCGAGTGGCGCAGTGGATTCTCAAGCGGCCGCACATCTGCACGTACTTCGGCTGCGTCGGGAACGACGAATACGCGGAGATACTTAGAGAAGGAGCTGTGTAAGTGTTACTCCTCCTTTTCGTATAGTGACTCACCTGGTGTTAGAGTTTTCAGGTCGGGCTTCTAAGGCCTAAGGCCTCTAACAACTGCAATCAGAGATATGAACTGGGACCAACTGCTTAACGTGCCGAATCTAGCATTTGGGGACACGATCTGTCTATAACAGATCCCTGACGGTTGCCCCTGAGGGTGGCCTGACGATACAGCGGACCCCTCTCTTTATACCCTTGCTGGTCATAGCTGGGGACGCTATAACATATATATGCGTAGGTATTAGAGAACTAGGTTTGCTTGCTTAACGTGCCTTCCGAAGCACGGAGGAGCTAGGGAAAATATTTTTTGCCACAAATCACCGGTCACCCTTCCAAGTAATGACCGTCCCAAGCGTTGCTTAACCCGCACGACCGTTTACGATCGGCAGGTGCAGCTAGGCCAATGAGCTCCCCCACTTCCCAGTGTTACTAAAGTTGCTTGATAAATCGCTCTTAGCAGAGATATTACATTTTTAGTAACTACGATAAGAAAACATATTTTTTACACACGATAGATGAGCGTTTGACCACTATGGTGATGTGGTGATCCTGATGGTAAGTGATGATATGATCTAAGATGTAACACGCTCATCTAGAAGAAGAAAGACAGCAATTGAACAATATCCGACCCGTCTTCCTTAGTGGCTGCACCGGCCAATGTATCGGAACACGGACGAGGCCGCTTGGCGCTACGACTTAGACCGGCTAACCTACGTTAGTTCACCTGGCTGAGAGCGTGGTGCAACTTTTTACCTCCTTTTAACAATTCAGATTTCATAAAACAATATGGCTGACATTCACTATACCAAAATGTCGCAATCCCTTTACTAAAACTACGTAGTGGTAAACACAGAAGAGCTGATTTGGTTTTTCCAATAAGCAAATATTGTAATATGTAAAAATGCCCCATCTTCCTACTTGCAAAGCAGTAAAGTAGGTTACCTAAATACAACTATAAATTAGGTACCTATTAAATTGAGGAATTCAATGGCCTAGCTGCGCCGACCTTTTTCTGGAGTTAAGCACAGCCAGGCACGGTCATTATTGGTTGACTGATAATGTGTGTGGCAAAAAATATTCAGAGAGTATAGTTACATTTTCCCGGGTCTTTATCGCGTATTATTATTTATTTTCTTACCTCGACGTTTCAACCGTGTTACAATGGTCTTGGTCGCAAGAGGACTGAAACGTCGAGGTAAAATTAATAAATAATAATACGCGATAAAGACCCGGGAAAATGTAACTATGTTAACAAATCTGGTGAATTTAAAAATAAATCAGAGAGCAGTCGTTAGGTCAAGTTAACACGTTAATAGTCCAGTGACCCATCTATGGGTCACGATAAACTAGCTCCACAAATCCGTGCCCCATATACGGGTCAGTAAAAACAACCAGTACCTAAGCTTTAAGGGTACCTACCTAAGACTAAAAAAAAAAAATTATTTGCTGAAAGTCTTTAGTAGGTGTAAAAAATCAGTTTTTTTCCATGGTAATAGAGATATGATTTTAATTCCTATAATATTCGTAGGTAATTTTGAAGATAGCATTTCGTTATTACCTATTATTATTATGCGAGCCTTACGAGGAAATCATTATATATAAGTCATACATTATAAATTTTGTATTGGGACTGTGAACGTGTTTGGCCTTAGTTTCTGAACACTTAACATTAGGTGAACCATAGGTATCACTATTCTAAAAAAAGAAGACCTATTTTTCTAGCGAGCGATTCTATCGATCTAGCTAGATACCTACCATCATAGACCTATTCACAAAACTAGCTAGGTATATATTAGTATTCTAACCGTGACGTGGCCACCGTATTAACAGACTAGTTATGTCTGATTGGAAATAGATAATACTATGTATCACATATACCTACTCATTAGACTCGTCCATCATTTTACACAAGTCTATATTGTGAATATTTCTCATGTCTTTCATAATAACTAGTTAGTTGTCTGCTAAGTCGCATCGCAGTCGACTTGCATGCACATTAGATATAGGTACCTACGACTGCATTATGCTAATTGAGGTACCTTTTTGCATTTCAATGCCACTGCGGCTTGGGAATACCATGCATATCTTATACTAATATTATAAAGAGGAAACCTTGGTAACATTTATGTATGTATTTTCCGGGCAATCTCTGAAACTACTGGACCAATTTAAAAAAATCTGTCACCAATAGGAAGCTGCATAAATATGTATTGTGTATTTTGAGCTTAACCTTTGGTATGTGCTAGTTTAGGATCCTGCCATGCTCCGTCGTATGTGTGTGATACTGATCCTTATCATTACTAACCTACTACTATTTTGACGATTTTGAGCTGTAAGGATTTAATTTTAAGGTTTAAAGCTCTATGAAAAATAAAGTGATTGAATGACCTAACATATACCACAAACATTAAAAAATAAAATACAAATAGTTCAACGAGAAAAAGTTGTCAAAGTAACTCATCGACCGTTACGAGTGCCGTGAGTGTCGTGTTGTTAGAATTTATTGAAATTTAGTGATAATTCATTGAGTTTTGGTAAATAAATGCTATTTTTATTGTTTATTACAAATGTAAGTTCAATTATAAGTAAATACTATGTGCAAAGTATCTTTTATTTTTGAATTATTATAATTACAAAAATTGATAAGTTTCTGACTAACATTTCGTCTTTTTTTCTTTCAATAGTTTTGTTGTTTTATCAAAAAAAACTGTTTCGTATCATATATATATTTTGTTGGAAATTTTATGAAGCTTCTAGATTTCTATACCGTGTAACACAATTATTTGGAAATATTTTTGTTTATTTATATTTCCGAAACTATCTAACGGTTTCAATTGAAATACGCACTCACACATGCGTAAGTTCAAAATGGCGGACGTGTATACGTACATGGTTACTGCTATTTTGTACTCCGGTGTGTATGATACTGATCCTGACAGACTATATAGGGGGATGTTACTTTTCTTTAGATTTGAAAAAAGAACGAGATTTTTAGTTGGATATACTGTTTGTTATGTATATTCGGGCATAACTTTTTCTATATTATCAATCTAAATGGAAAAGTCTGTCTCTGAATTTGATGATTTTTGGTAAGTAAATAGTACCGGTGATCCCGATTCTGACCCCTAAACGGGACCGACGTTGACAATTTTTAACTTGGACTTTTTATCAAAGACGATTTCAATAACGATTCAAACCGAAATAAAAAAAAAAACAAAACTTATATCAAAATCCAGTGTAGTCAGGTAAAATATTTCATTATTATTACACCTCTGAATAATAGGGAAACACCCTTTGTATCTGTCAGGATCCATAACATACACAAACTACTGAATCTTGACTAAATCAACATTATGTCAGGATCCGTATCATGCACATACGAACGTATTTGAAATGCACACACACATGCACGTTTTTCTTGGCCCAAAAAAACTTGTCATTCCAAAAATCGATCTGTTTATTTATTTTTCAACAGATTATCCAATAAAATTACCGGTAGTGTGATATATTGTTAGAAAGCCCTATTTTTGTAGTTTATGGCCATGTTCTTTTATTTGAAAATAGTCTATAGTAGATTGCATGACATTGATTTGAAACAAAGCTTGAATATTGCAGTGTTTTCATGTTTATCAATGAAAAATAAGTTTCCCTACATAAATGAAAGATTTTTTTATATCGAAATGAAAAATCTAATATATTTTCTAAATAAATAAGTAACCAACATTGTCTTACACTAAATTTTCACGCATAAATCGACATGTAAAGTAGCGTCGTAAAAATGACGGAAAATGGCGGAACTTCTAAAACGTCACACAGACCGGGGGTGGTCATTTTTGCAGTGTTGACACAGACCAAAGGCCAGACACAGACAGACCAATATTAACCCACAGAGTCACAGACATCAAATATTGAGTTTAGTTCTTTCATATTTTCTAAGTACGAAATCCTCCATTTCCTTCAAAGTTAAATATTGATTGTAATCCGCAAACAAGTTCGAAAACGAGGCGATAAAGGCAAATTAGATAAGAGAGAGCAAATGTTATCATGGGACAACGCCTCATCATGATAGTATAGTTCTATAGCTATTATTATGTTTACACAGTAACAGATTACGTTACATCAGTGTAATCGAGGTAGGTACGGGGTCAAGAGAGCTATCTATTTATACTTAATAATATTTTAAAGAGATGGATGAGTGTTTGTTGGATATTTTACATCACCATATGAAATATCTCCTTCAAACAACGGCATGTATTATGAATATTTTAATTTTTTTAGGAACACGGGCTTTAAGCTTTAGGCTTTAAGCCCGGGGTTTAGCGGACCCCATCTCCCGAAGGGATGCAACCGGGACATCGCTCACATGAGAAGAAAAACTCGTTCCCGAGATAAAGGGTTTTGACAGACGAACGGACGGATAACAAAGTGATCTTATAAGGGTTCCTTTTTTACCTTTTGAGGTACGAAACCCTAAAACAATCTAAGTCAAATTGTTTTAGACGTGTTTCTGTCGATTTAAAAAAACGATTTTTAATCTTGCTTCAAATTGCCCACCCAGTAAATTTTATTTGTTATTTTTTTAAATTAAACTGACCGAGGAGACCTGTAACAGTCTCGAAACGTTGAGCATTGAAACAATACTAAAAGTAATAAACAACACGCGTGTGTAAAACACAAGTAAACCGCTACTTACCTTACGGCGTTCAAGTGTTTTACAACTGAGAGGGTGCCTAAATACCTAATTCCTAAGTACTCGGTTCCCTGTTCCCTAATAGTTCCCTATTCCCTACTGGTAGCTAACTATATCAAATGAATCTGTTGTGTATGGTTCCTAGTATAGTGTATGTATGTAAGCGTGTGTACCTAACTTTATTGTGTACCTAACTGGCCCTACCCTACCTAACAATTCCTACGTGTACCTAGCCCTAACCACATAGTGACAATACATAAATATATAGATAGATACGGGATATCTGTCACCAGGAGACCTAGAGTGACAGACGGAAAGTGGGTAGGAATAAAGGTGTGTGTACGAAGTGCAATGTACACAGGAAGGGTATTCTCACTGCCGGTCAAGCGGACTCACAAGACCGATCTACTGACGGCGAAAGGTTTCCTGGCCGCAGTGAGAGGATGCTAGAAGCATGTAGCAGCTGCAATAGCTCTTCTAGCGGTTGCTAGGCACAGCTCGTTTCTTCTTTAGCTGCAATAGCTCTTCTAGCGGTTGCTAGGCACAGCTCGTTCTTCTTTGGGAGGAGGAGTAAAACTCGACTCTGATGCTGGTTTCCAATTAATTTATTTAACAATTATCTTAAGTTTATATACATTTTTAATTTACAATTCGGCAATAATTAGTTGTTAATGTGTGTATCGATGTGATCGTGCGATTGTTGACCGAGATTCTTCTAACGACTCATCACAATTTACAGTGGTACTCTCGACCTACATGCACTTTTTAACAATATTAGTTTTAAGATTATTTTAATTACTAGTTTGTCCTCTGACTTTGTTCGTTATATTTATATAATGTTACTGAGCTGAAATGATTATTAGGTATTTTATTGTGAGTTTTATTTTATACAATACTAATAACAAAAATATAGGGAAGAAAATATGGATGTTTCAATGAGTTGAACATTCTGGCGTCTCTACAGAACAGGACCCTAGTTGATATAGTTCTATAACGTCTGTGTTTGTAGGAGTTGAACTTCGTTTTCTGGGTGGTTTCTTAGGAGCGATTTGACTGTAGACTGGATGCTGATGCTGCTTGGTTATGGCGGTAGGCTTGTTGACTGGCTCATCAGCTGTGGCTCTGTTGTCGTCTCTACTGCGTCGCTGAACTAGTGACATCAGTTTCCTTGTAATCTGGGGAATACAAAATAATATTAGTAAAATTATAGTGAGGACCACTACACCAGATACTGTAGCAGTTGTGTAAGTGTGAGATGTAATTTGGGTCCACACCGTATTATCTAGTTGTGTTTGTAATGTTTTTTCTGATTCCTCTACATTCTGAAGAATATCTTGTGAACTCTCTATAACCTCATTTTTAGTGATGTTAAATATTGTATTATTTATGTTATATGTATTTATAGTAAAGTCAATTTGTTTTGAAAATGAGGCTATAGTTTGCACTGAGATTTTTCTTTTAGCAGCTAATATGTTACTAGGTGTTTTTATAATACAGTTGTCGGCAATTCGTATTACTCCAACATCGTGTAGTTCAATTTCTTCTCTTTGCCCATCACAAATGACTGATGTTGTACTTTTATCTTTGGCTATAAACAACCATGTATTTTGCATGTATAATTGTTTCCATAGTATTTTGTTAGTAATGTCGAACGTTTTTGTTTGACACTTCGTATGCGTTTGGTTTTTGAAGAGCTGATCAACAATGCAATTTTCATTTGATTGCATGTTCTTCACGGCACTAGGAAAACAGATGTGATTGTTCAAACTTTGTATACAACTTGTAAATTCTGCATGGTCTAGGTCAAAATACTGTTCGTTGTTGTAATCTAGACCTATGTACGTTTTCTGTACTTCAATGGTTTGATATAGTTGGTTCCGTGTTTTCTCAGGAAGAGCAGTTACATAGATCATTACGTATTTTGTTGTATCTTGTATCGGGAAGTAAGCGTAAACTTGTATGTGTGTTTCATTTTCTGCCATTTTCGTTTCTAGTAGTTGATGTTGTACTATTTTCAAGTTGCTCGGTAGTTTTTGATTGGCTGTTGATATTAAGTTACTAACGTTCTTTGGTGTCAGGATGCTGTATATACTTGATTTCGACAGATATACATTTAGTAATCCAGTGTAATGTTCGGTTATCTCATTTATATAGTTATCTGCTAGTTGATATGTTTCTATTATTTGTAAGTTTACACTGTTTTTAGTTACGCCTTTATACCAATAGTCATTTTCATACATGAATTGTATAACTTGGTTTAGCTTCGTTTGAAATTTTTCTAGTTTCTTACTTATTTTACTTTCCGTCTCGTTTACTTGTGCTACAGTTGACAACATGAATTTTGTTTGATGATTTGCGGCTTCTATCAGTTTTTGTTGATTTTTATTCAACGAATCTATGTCTCTATACGCTTCATCATTTACGCCAAATACTGCTGTTAACATTTGCCCTAATATGCCTCTCTTCTTTCTGGTTTGGTTTACATCTGTTAGGTATTCTTTTGATGTAGTGTCATTTTCTTGTATCTTATGCATTTGGATATGTAGTTCTTTATTTTTTTCTTTCCTCCTAATATCCAAAATCTTTGTCGTAGGTATGCTAAGGTTAAAATGTTCCCTCCATGTAAGGTTTTCAGATGTGCGTCATGAATTATCATCCAGGTGACAGGGTGATCGCTTGGTAATAATACAGGGTGTTTTTGGTCGTATGGTAGGTTTGAATTTTGAAGTCTTCCTCCAACTCTAAGCAACTTGTCTTCTTGATTTATAAAAGGATCCAAGGTGGATAGTTTATTGGACTTCTCTATTGGTAATCCCTTGGTTATTGTTTTGTATTCTTTCAGGAATATTTGTTGTTGCACTAGTAATAGAACTCTGTTTGTCGTTTTAGCTAGTTCTTCACAGCTTAATGGTTTATTGCTTTTTATTTTATACTTAAACCTGAAGCAATATGATAGTACTCGTATCAATTTTGTAAAGCTTGAGAATTTCTCCCATATTTCGTTTTGCGTTTCCGTAGTTGTTGATAGTGTTATGTGAAAACTTCGTTTAATTTCTTCACATATTTCAGGTATGGTTTTGATTAATGGTAACGTATTGTTTTGTAACCAATCGGGACCACTCCACCACAGTGTGAAATTATGGAGTTTATTTGGTTTGATTCCTCTTGAAATGACGTCTGCTGGATTTTTCGATGTTGATACATGATTCCATTTCGCTTGAGGTACCAATCTTTGTATCTCCGCTACTCTGTTAGCTACGAATGTTTTCCATCGCTCAGCTTCACCTTTGATCCAGCCTAATGTAATCATTGAATCTGTCCAACAATATGTTTCTGCATTCGTAAACTTCATTGTTATTATAACTTTCTCCATCAGTTGGGCGAGTAATAGAGCAGCACATAACTCTAGTTTTGGCAATGTAGTTTTTTGTTTAAGCGGTGCGACTTTTGATTTTGCTTGTAGTATTGTGATATTATACGAGTTATCGTTGTTTGGCACTCGACAGTATATCACAGCCCCGTACGCTTTCTCTGATGCGTCACAGAAACCGTGTAGTTCCACTTTAGTGTCAGGTGTAATATGACACCATCTTGGTATCGAAATTGTTTCTAGTGCTTTTAATTGTTCTTGTAGTCCGATCCATCTATCTTTTATTTCATCGCCTACCACTTGATCCCAATCTACGCCTTTTGTCCATAATTCTTGCATTATTAGTTTCATTGTTATTATAACCGGTGCGAGCCAGCCCAAAGGATCAAACAGTTTTGCGATTTCTGATAGGATGAATCTTTTTGTGGGTTTGTCTTTTTGGTTTACTGTGATCTGAAACCTAAAGACGTCTTCTTTGGGTGACCATAACACTCCCAACGATTTCCTTGTTTCGTCTAGTGGTATTTTCAACATCGTATCTTCTTGTTTGTGTTTGGGTATATTGTCTAATAATTCTGTGCTATTTGACGACCATTTTCTTAAGTTAAAGCCACCTCTTTTTAGTAATTCTATTACTTCATTTTGTAGCTTCTTTGTTTGTTCAATTGTATTTCCGCCTGACAACAAATCATCGACGTAAAAGTCTTGTAGTGTTATTTCACTCCCATTGGGAAACTTTTGTTGCTCGTCTAATGCCAATTGTTGTAGTGTTTTAATCGCCAGATACGGTGCTGCTGCAGTGCCGTAGGTAACAGTAGTTAATTCATATTCGTCCATTGGTTGTTTCGGTGATTCTCTCCATAGTATACGTTGGTATGGTAAGTCTTCTTCGTTTATTTTTATGAACCGATACATCTTCTCTATATCTGCCATAAAAACAATCTTATGTCTTCTCCAACGTAATAGTATTGTAGTTAATTCTGATTGTAATCTTGGACCTGTATACATGTTTTGATTTAAGCTAATATTTCTGCTCGATTTACTTGAGGCATCAAACACTACTCTTAATTTAGTTGTCAAGGAGTCTTCTTTAATTACAGGTTGATGAGGAATGTAATATCTCCCTTGATTGATGTTTGTTTTGGGTACTTTCCTCATATGACCCATTTCTAAATATTCGTTTAGAAACTCCTGGTATTTTACTTGTAAGGTTTTGTCTTTTACGAATCTTCTTTCTAATTGTAATAATCTAGCCGCAGCTTTATTTCGTGAGTTTCCGTAATCTATGTCTGGTTTTTTGAACGGTAGTCTCACAGTGTAAGAACCATCTAAGTTTCTGGTAGTTGTAGTTTTATAAAATTCTTCACATTGTTGGTCATCGTTTGATAGTTGATAGTTTCCTGGGACTTCTTCTAGTTCCCAAAACTTGGTTAATTGTTGAATTTCGTTGGTTCTTGACGTCATAGTATTTACTTTCATAGTGTTTGTGTAGTGATTACTAACGATTCCTGATAGTATCCATCCAAATTGTGTATCTTGTGCTATAACTTCATCGTTGATCTTGTTTAGACCTTGTAGTAGTAGTTGACTGTATTCTTGAGCACCCAATATTATGTCTATTGGTCCTTTTTTGTAGTATGTTGAATCGGCAATCATTTTGTTTTCTAATTGTTTATCCTCTAATTGTTGTATATTGGTATTTGGTATCGAACCAGTTAATTTTGGCATTATTATTAACGTAGTTGTCAATTTGTAGTCACTCGGAAATCTTGGTCGCAATTTAACTTCAATGGAATGTCTTGCTGTTTTTGGTTTTTCGTCTGCTATACCCGTTACTTTTATGTGAGTTTTGTTCCTCGGGTAAGCTAATAGTTGTGCTACTGATTCTGTGCAAAATGACGCTTCTGAACCTTGATCGCACAATACTCTTAGTAGATGAGTTGTGCCGTCCAATGACGCGACATTTACTAGAGCCGTAGCTAGTAAGGTAGTTTTTGGTAACTTTGTTCTTGTATTTGTATGCATATTGTTTGTTTTAGTGGTATTTGCGGGTTTGAACCCGCTGGGTTTTTCGTTCTTCGTATATGTTGTTTGTTTTTTGTAATTATTGTCTTGGTGTAAATAGGAATGGTGTCCCATTTTGCCGCAATGTTGGCATGTTTTTGTGCTATGACATTTTAATGACTGGTCGTGTACAAGACAGTTTCTGCAGATTCCTTTGTCTTTGACTGCCTTATACCGATCTTCGATTGTCAGCTGTCTGAATTTAGTACATTGGTAAATGGTATGTTCATTGTTTTTACAATACCAACAATTCATATCTTCCGATTTTTTGTATGGTATTAGTGTTTCGTACTTGTTGTTTGTTCTTGTAGTTGTTGTCTTGTAGTTGTAGTTGTAGTTGTTCTTGTAGTTTGTTCTTGTTTCTTTGTTGTTTGTGGTGTTTGTTGTTTCCAAGCATAGAAACCGTTTTTCTAAGAATCCCATCATGTTTTCAAACTTCTGTGGCTTGTTTGGTTCTGTTAGTTGTTGTTCGTACTTTTCGTTAGTTAAAGAATCCCAAATTCTACTAAGTATTCTACCTAGAATGGGATCCCACGTAGTAATGTCAATGTTTTGACGTTTTAAGGCTTCTAAGTTTTGGTTAATTGTATCATGTAGATTCTTCAAATTGATTGCAGTGGCGTTAGTTATTTTCTCTATGTTTAAAATGTTGTCTATGTGTTTCGCAATAATAATCCGTTCGTTTCTGTATCTTCTATTGAGTAGTGACCAAGCTGCGTCATAGTTTGCGTCACAAACTGTTAAATGCTTTATAAGCATAGCTGCCTCCCCACGGACGTGTGTCTTTAGGTATTGCATCTTTTCTGTTGCTGATAATGACGTATCTTCGTGTATGATTTTCAAGAATAAATCATAGAATGAGTCCCATGATTCATAGTCCCCGCTAAATGTTGGTATTATTATTCTTGGTAGATTAGTTTTGTGTTGACTGTTACCCGCTTTGTCTGTGTAACCCACTTTGGCAAAGATACGCTCAAAAATTACTTCGTATTCGGATTGTGTCTTTTCGAATAAATTGTTTCGAAAATAGCTGTGGTCAAAGGTGCTATTTTCCATTAACATGAGTAGGTGAGTTTCTTCAATTTCTTGCCACTGCTTCTCGATAGATTTCACCAATGATTCCCAAAACCAACTTGGTTTGTTTTCAGTTAACGATTGTGTTATTAAACTGAGTTTCTTCTGCAATTGTGTAATGCGATACAGTTGAATGAAAACCTTTGGTGAGTTTGTATCTTCACATTCATCTTGTTCGATGTCTTGTGGTTGATATAGTTTACCTAGCAACTGTGTCCGTTGTTCGCAGTTTGCTAAGTATGCTATAGCTTGTTCGTAAAGTGACTTTATGGATCCGTAGTAGTTCGTCGTAATGTACTTGTGATTCTGTTCAACAAGTACTTGTTGTTGTTCTAGTATTTCGTGATTGTAGGTTGCTTTGTTGAATGTATCAGTGAGTCGAGTCCTCCTTTCGCTCAAATACTTGTCGGTTACTCTTGTGTCTGAGTCTTTTTTGATGTTGGTAAGTATTCGTTTGATGTCGTTGTAGATCACCTCTTGGCTTTGGATGAGTCGGTTGATTTCTTCAACGCTTATACTCGGAGTCTCCATAGTTGTTTTCGTTGGCTCTTCTTGCAAAGTGTTTGTACTTGATGACGGTCAGCCGCTCTTCGTCTATACGTCACGTTGTGATAGACAAATTGAAAAAATCGATGTTCAGTTGGTTGGTAATACGTCTTTGTACGTCAGTCAAGGGGACAAGAGGAGCGCGAAATTTACTGGTTCGATTTCCTGACGGGTTAATTTATGTTATCCCGACAAAAAACCGAAAAAACACTCGAAGGACCAATGTGTAAAACACAAGTAAACCGCTACTTACCTTACGGCGTTCAAGTTTTTACAACTGAGAGGGTGCCTAAATACCTAATTCCTAAGTACTCGGTTCCCTGTTCCCTAATAGTTCCCTATTCCCTAGTAGCTAGTATATAGTTAGCTGGTAGCTAACTATATCAAATGAATCTGTTGTGTATGGTTCCTAGTATAGTGTATGTATGTAAGCGTGTGTACCTAACTTTATTGTGTACCTAACTGGCCCTACCCTACCTAACAATTCCTACGTGTACCTAGCCCTAACCACATAGTGACAATACATAAATATATAGATAGATACGGGATATCTGTCACCAGGAGACCTAGAGTGACAGACGGAAAGTGGGTAGGAATAAAGGTGTGTGTACGAAGTGCAATGTACACAGGAAGGGTATTCTCACTGCCGGTCAAGCGGACTCACAAGACCGATCTACTGACGGCGAAAGGTTTCCTGGCCGCAGTGAGAGGATGCTAGAAGCATGTAGCAGCTGCAATAGCTCTTCTAGCGGTTGCTAGGCACAGCTCGTTTCTTCTTTAGCTGCAATAGCTCTTCTAGCGGTTGCTAGGCACAGCTCGTTCTTCTTTGGGAGGAGGAGTAAAACTCGACTCTGATGCTGGTTTCCAATTAATTTATTTAACAATTATCTTAAGTTTATATACATTTTTAATTTACAATTCGGCAATAATTAGTTGTTAATGTGTGTATCGATGTGATCGTGCGATTGTTGACCGAGATTCTTCTAACGACTCATCACAATTTACAGTGGTACTCTCGACCTACATGCACTTTTTAACAATATTAGTTTTAAGATTATTTTAATTACTAGTTTGTCCTCTGACTTTGTTCGTTATATTTATATAATGTTACTGAGCTGAAATGATTATTAGGTATTTTATTGTGAGTTTTATTTTATACAATACTAATAACAAAAATATAGGGAAGAAAATATGGATGTTTCAATGAGTTGAACAACGCGATTAAAAAAAAATGAAAAATGAGTTAATTTTAAGGTTTTTTTTACCAAACAGCGCAGAAGGTGTGACAGTCCAATACCAAATAACAGAAGCGGTTCCGACGGGCACTTGCGCGGTGTTGGTGACGGGTACGCATCGCTCGCTGTGCGCTAACCTCGCCGCCGCACAGAAGTTCACACCCGAACATCTCGACAAGCCAGCTAGCCAGCAGAGCATACAGGCTGCCAAGTTCTTTTACGCTTCGGTAAGTGTACAGATACCGCTGTCACTGATAAGGCCCACTATTGTGCCAATTAAGGTCTAAGTTTCTCGATTTTTATTGTTTTTTTTAATTATTTTTCGTGAGCATAATAAAGCGTTCTATCTATCTATACAGGATTTTGGAGTTTTTGGAGCAGCTACGTTGTTATACGTTGTTCTACACGTCTAGGCGAACACATTTTGTTCTATGACTTTGGATATTAGATTTTTTTTTCGAAAATGTTGAGTTTAAATTTCACTTGAAAATCAGCTGTTTCTCTGACAGTTAGGGTCATTGACCTCAAACTGTTCTTTTAATAAGTTTGAACTACTACAATCTGAACTTTAAATCCCTTTATTTTCAAACAGCTCTTTTTCAGCAAAAGCTAATTTCAAAATTTTTAAAATAATGTTATAGTTCCAGTTCGGACCTACTTGATTATAGCGAGCCAAAAACTGGCTATAATCAAGTACGTCACTACTAACTCCCAACTCACCAAGTTTGGTGCAACATTCCAGGGCTTCTTCGTAGCAGTGTCCCCGCCGTCTATAGCCCGTCTGGCTGAGCACGCGCACGCGCGTGGTCACACCTTCCTCATGAACCTGAGCGCGCCCTTCGTCTCGCAGTTCTTCGCGGAGCCGCTGGCCGAGCTGCTTCCTTATGTAGACATACTGTTTGGGAATGAAGCGGTAAGTTCATCTCTTTCTGCCATGAAATCAAGCTATCCGAGTTTCTCCACAGAATTATATTAGGTTTATCCACATAATATACTGGGTTTCTTCACTAAATTATATTGGGTTCTCCACAGAATTAAAATGGGTTTCTCCACAGAATTATACTGGGTTTCTCCACATATACTGGGTTTCTCCACAGAATTATACTGGGTTTCTCCACAGAATTATACTGGGTTTCTCCACAGAATTATACTGGGTTTCTCCACAGAATTATACTGGGTTTCTCCACAGAATTATACTGGGTTTCTCCACAGAATTATACTGGGTTTCTCCACAGAATTATACTGGGTTTCTCCACAGAATTATACTGGGTTTCTCCACAGAATTATACTGGGTTTCTCCACAGAATTATACTGGGTTTCTCCACAGAATTATACTGGGTTTCTCCACAGAATTATACTGGGTCTCTCCACAGAATTATACTGGGTCTCTCCAGAGAATTATAAAAGCTTTCTGTACCTACATAATTGTATTGAGTCAGCAATAAACAATAAAAACTAATTTCAAAAACGTATAATTCCAGGAAGCAGAAGCCTTCGCTACAGCGTTCAAACTAACCGGAAAAAACCTCCAAGAAATAGCCGTTGAAATATCGAACCTCACAAAACTGAACCCGTCCCGTTCCCGCACCGTGGTCATCACTCAAGGCTGCGAGCCGGTCATCCTCGTCGAAAACGGTCAAGTCAAACTGATTCCCGTCACCAAGCTATCTCGGGAGCAAATCGTGGATACGAATGGAGCTGGCGACGCGTTCACGGGGGGTTTCTTAAGTCAGCTGGTGCTGGGCAAGCCGCTTGAGACTTGCGTCAAGTGTGGCATCTATACTGCCACGCATGTGATACAACATTCAGGGTGCACGGTCAGTGGTGATAGTGATTTTGTTGATAGTTAATTGTTGTTGGTTGGTGTGCGGAAGGATGTACTTGGGAATGTTAAGGGGACTGAAAAGGACTTTTTTTTTACAAAAGAAAAACCTCTTCACCCCTTAACATTATCCGATTTCAATACACAAAAAAGGTCCCTTTTTATAACCCATTGGGTACGGAACCCTGCAAACTAAGCCTTTTCATTTTCCTTTTTTTTCTTTCAGTTTAAAAAAATGAACCTAAATATTAATTTTACATTATTTTAAAAACTGATAAAGGAAAATTCTTAAGCCCAGTTTTTTTTATGAGGTAATTTAAATACATAAAAAAACAACACAGGATAATGTTAAGGGGTGCAAAAGAGTATTTTTTTACCCTCGTTATATGGAAAACTACCTCATCGAATAGGAGCCTCTTAAGAGCTTTAAAAGAATTTGAACTCCTAAGAAGGTATCTAATAGGGAAAATACCCGAAATACTTGAGAAAACATGTTATAGTCAAAGGAGACATCTATTTATTTTCAAAAAGAAACATTCAAAATCTATATCTATAAAAGGCTTTGTCCTGCCTGACTGACTGACTGATCAATGTACAGCCTTAACCACGAATAGTAGAGAAACTTAAATACATTGTCACTCACAATGTTGCCTAGTACATCCTTTAGTTAATTTTTAAGGTAAGAGGTAGCACAGACAAATACAAGTACTTTCTTTGAGTACAAATGTGGTCCTACGCATACCACCATGAAGTAATGAAATGATTTATTGTCTGTGAAGTAAGTACATATAAAAAGTTATGAGGCATTCAATTAAGGGTCTAGATGACCTCTAGAACCAAGTTGTTAAGTATACAAGCCTCTGTCAGACTAATCGATCATGCCTATGATATAGCGTGCGTCAGTTTGGCCAGACCATGCGATAGATTTACACCAATCTACGCTCATTATTTATTACCTTTGTTCATATATTTTAGGTACCTACCTTTGTTCACGTAGGTACATGGTTCGAAAATATTAACGATACAAAGTGGCCCGCCATTCTGACGTCAGGTTGGCCGGACCACCTTCGATTGCACGCCATCCACCGCATATATTTTTTTACACAAACCACGTAGGTACTAAATGTATGAACAAAGGTACCAAATACTCCTTTTTTCCCTTCCACTTCTGTTTAGGTGTACAGAAGCACTGCTTAATTGGATGCCTGCTAATTTCCTAAACGACTGTTATAGACTTATAAACTATTTCAGAAATTTAGACCAAAAATATAAACAGAACTGTCAATTTTAAAGGAAAAGTAAATAAAGAGCTGTCACTTTCAATTGACCTAGTAGAAGTAATTGTTGGCAAATATAATTGACGTTGTTAGGCCAACAATGTTTTAAGCCGAAAGGGCTGCTCGCAATTTGCAGAGGTCGATTTATTGAGTAGTTAGGTACTTTTTTGTTTATCATTAAATTTGTTGTTTTTTTTAAGAACTTGTGTGGTGCGGGACGATAATAATTTAACATAATGTTATTGTAAATTGTGTACGGGCTCGTTTTCTGCAAATAGACCTCCTCAAATTGGGTACTTTTTGTGTGATAATACTGATAATTTACCTATTATAAATTTTAACTATACATGACGCTCAAACTACACGGTGACACTACCTAAAACGGCTCACATAAATAAATTCGTGCACGTGTGCTATAGGTGTGGTCTGTTTTAGGTAAAGTGTAAGTCTTGTCATGTAGATTTCCTTTAAATGTCGTTATAGTTTTGAATTAAATTACTATATAAAGTACGTTTAATATGCCGCAATAATGTACATAGAATGCCTGTAGCACAAGTTTCATAAATATAAAATAATTCAAGTCTACAAAATGGAATAAAAGTTCTCGTATTGAAAATGTTGTTAAACACCAGTTAATGGATTTTTCTACACGTCTAGGCGAACCGTTTTTGGTTTATCAAAGAGATGCTTTCCAAAATTGCATCCGACAGGACTTGAATCTGTAGCCTTTACACCCTTGTACTGCGCTAGCCAATTGCGCCACAGGTGCCTGTTCTGTCGTAATGAAATTATGGACTGCATCTCTCCGGGCTTGCGACTAGCGACTGAGGCACGCAGCGACATCTAACGGCGTCTTTGCAGATTACCGACTTGTAAGAAATTTCAACCTTACCCAATCTAGATAAAGGTCAATATGGACAGGCGCGTTTTATAAAACTCGAATAAAGTATTATCGATAGATCTGATTATAATTTTCCAATAGCATAAACAGAATGCATTCTAGATAAGTATGTATATTATTGTCTAATATTAATACAATATTATATATGTAAAATCGAAATTATAATAACTTGCAAATGGAATGCATTCCCGGGTGTATAAATAGAAATTTGCATTAAGCCCACTCTATCTGAACCAGATTAATATCACTGCAATGCTACTTTACTCGCCGGACAATGTTCTAAAATGGCATTTTGGAACTTTTTATATGTATACCAACTAAAGGTCCGGCTATTCCGGTGTCAACTTATGACGTCTTCATCGAAATGGTGCACAACTTACTAATATTTCGATGGCGACGTCATCAGTGAACACCGGAATGGCATACCTATTTAATCGTTCTCCTACCAAGCTTCTACTTTATTTTCGAAATAAAATAGGGGAATACCGAAAAAGAAACAATTATTTGAAAATCTAATTTTAATTCCTGTTTGATCCACTCTACTAGCGCTAACCAAAATTAGTTTAAAAAAAGTTACGTCTTGACACAAACTTTAACACAACAATGTCAAAAATAGAAATATTAGAAATAAAAATATCTACAAAAACACAACGCATTGCCATGTGCGTCAGCTTGGGTGGACCATGCAATAGAAACTACGCTTATTATTTAGTACCTATTTGGTACCTTTGTTTATATGTATATTTAATTTACCCAGGTACTAAATAATTAGTGCAGTTTGGTGTAAATCTATTGCATGGTCCGGCCAACCTGACGCACACTGAATCGCCCACACTAAGCGGGATTCCATCTCAATCGTAACATATATGCCTAAGGGTCGATTCGACGCTTCTGTAACTTTACAATTTGTCTGATATACAAATAAATGTTTAATAGTAAACAAAAATGTAATTTGTTGTTAGGAAACTTAATAGGCGTTTTTTTTACTTTATTATCATTTATCTAAATTACTTCTAAAATTGATACTGTTTGGTCCAAATCGGGAATCAAACCCGCAACTTTCGGTAGTTATTATTTGCCACTTTATTATAATAGCCACATATCCTAATAATATTACAGAGATGAAAGCTTGTGAGTATAAGTCTGTTTGTTGCTTCTTTACGCAAACACCACTGATATGAGCCGATTGCGATGAAACTCTGTGTGTAGATAACTGAATACCTGGATTAACAACTAACCTATATATGCCCAAGGGGTCGGATTCGACCCGAAGTTATTTTCTTTGAATCGACCCAGACTCAACAACTAATGTTAATTCCCAAATTTCGCATATCAAAGGGAAAACAAAAAACGGCATATGTGCTCATTTTTTCCCCGAAACTGCGGGACGCAGATAGTTTTTATGTCTATAAAATTATAAAAGTTTAATGTCTTATTTCTAGATAAAATGTATAAAGAGTTAACGTGGCAATATCAAAATCTTAATTATATGCTAACAAAAGTAGTAAACGATTAAACAGTCTAAATAACAAATTAACCCTCCTTCTTCCCCAGTCGGGTAAACACAGCACATTCTATAGGAACTATAACTTGTCTTATACTAATATCATTTATCAACATTTTTACCATATCAAATAGAGGCAGAAGATTTAAATTCAAAATGGCATAGTAACATTAGGTATGTGTTGTCTAGAATCCAACTCCGCTACATCCAGAATCCGATGCTCTGTTTTGTCAAACTTTGATGTAGCGGCGATTCATATTCATTAAGTAAAGGTTTGATAAAAAATCACGATTTTAGCATCAAATAACTCAAGATGGAACTGAGTTCATACATAAATAGTTTGTTGAGTTGGTTATAAATTTAAAAACCTTTTTTCATTGTAGACGACACATAATTATATCCTAGTTCTAAATGTCCTAGTAAAATGTAAACATTTTGCAATAACTTTCAATATTTTATGCAAACTTGCATGGAACAAAACAAATATGTAGGTATAATTAAATTTTTAGTTTTAAAGAGTCCCAGAATATCTAAACAGTAATCCTATAAGAGCTCCTTTTTTACCTTTTGAGGTATGGAACCATAAAAACGTTTTTATTTTATTTCACTACATGTAAGTTTGAATAATAATACCCTTTTATGTGAAAAGGCATTTAGAATCTTATGACATACACAGATATCTCAAAATCATGAAAAAAATATTTTTTTGGTCCCAATAAAATAATGCAAAACATTATTTTTGCATTATTTTTTAAAATGCTTAACTTTTCAATTATAACTATAATGAATGACCAGCACTATTTACATAACCTAAGGCTACCTATTCAGGTAGAAAGCTGGCAACCAGCACGAGCGTGGCGGAACTGCATTTAAATGTGACTTAAATATGACATGGTGCACACTGCACTGCACAGCAACGCCAAGTATAACTTTTGCTAGCTTTCTAACTGAATACACCTCTGTATTCATATAGAAAGCTAGCAAACCCACACATCCATGCTCAGAACTGCACACTTATGTTGCCACAAACTGTGGCCACTTATGTTTCCACAAACTGACCACATATGTTGCCACAAACTGGCCACTTATGTCGCCATAAACTGAGGCCACCTATGTTACCACAATCTGGCTTATGTTGTTCACATAAGCTACAGTTGCCACAAACATTGGCCTATGTGAATTAACTTTCAGCACCAGCTTTTTATGTGAATATGCCCTAACCTAATAAATTAATGTTTATTAACAAACTGAGCAGTATACCGAACAATATGTTCTTCCCAGTCCGGTGCTACCACCTTCTCATTGCCTAGAAGCGGCATACATCTATATGTCTCATAGATTATTATGTCATTATCCCTCAAGTAATTAGCCAAGCTGCGGGTAATGTAGCGTCGATGGAATTTCTTGACACCGGCGAAATTGCAAAGAGCGCAGCCCGAGTCGCTAATTGTTATCCTTACTTTTGGAGCCCTGTAATTATGTACATAATATACATAGTGAATGTACTTATGTTAATAGACCTACATTTAGAATTAAAGTGTTTTTGTATTCATTTTTGTGGTTTTATTAATTGTTTTAAACATAGGTGTTTGTATTTTTTTTTTTATGAATGATCAGTATTTTAATATTCATCAATTAAAAGATAGGTGTTTGACCACTATCTCACCATAAAGTATAAGTAACAATGTACCTGGCTCACCTAGCCTAAAAGAAATTGAACAATTCACTCTAAACGACGCGCGTCAGAGCGCATTCGACAATTGCTGAAGGAAATTGAAACATCTGTCACATACTTAGAGTCCTTATTTGTATGCAATTTAAGCAGATATGAAGCCGACCGGCTAAGTTTGGACACCGCGACAGCCGTTCTTATTGCATTCAAAAAAATTCAAAACCGATGACTACTTTGGATGTTTCAATTTTCTTTAACAAATGTAAATTCGCTGCGACGCGCGCCGATAGGTGAGAACCTTACTATGACGGAAAACTGCACAGTTGTTATAGTAATTGTTGATCTGACTGACTGCCAAAATGTTAAGGTTACCGGTCAAGTGTAAAGCAGTAGGGCAGATCATGAAAGTAGCTAAAGATATCTACAGAACGTAAAATTTAGCGTAAAAAACGGTTAATAAACACGTAAGTAAAGAAGTAAAACAATAGTTATTGAATGTAATTAAATATTTTACCTCATTTTGCTGACACAGGAAATAAAAACGCATCACCAGATTCTCAGGGAGTTTTCTTTCAGTTGGATTATTTTATATGTTAATTCTAACTGCAAACTTATTATAAATAATAGTTCTTTGCGTTTATAACGTCACATCAATCCAAAAGAGAAAATAATCTATTATCGCAACAACAATTTTGAGCTTGCAAGCTTGCTTGCTCTGCAAATTTATACTGATGTAAACAAACTTTTCCTCGAAAACAAGTAGGTAGTAGGTACCTACTTATGTATTATACTTTGTGCTTTTATCACACGAAAAAATATATGTAAAAGCTCTTTGAGAACGTGTATGTCTTCCTGAATGTACGCATGTTTGTTTTGTATTTACTCAAATTTTAAAAAAGAAAGCTAATTAAATATTGAAAGTTCAAGTAACATGAACTCAAAACAAAAATATTAAAGTAAAAGTCCGTTCGACATTTTTTCTGCCGCCAAAAAATCCATAGACACAACTTACGACTTCTCAATATCAAAAAAAATGTTGCCATGCTGGTCTGGTTCAAACTTGAACCGGAAATCGTTCATCGAGTAGTAAGTATTATCTGTGGATTTTTTTTTGTAGAGTATTCAAGTTAGACAGCTCCGTCCGAATACCTTTGCTTAAAATTAATTATTCATAGATTAACTTGTATGAGCAGAGACATGACATCGGCATATTTAATTTGCATTGCATTCATTTCAAAATGAATGCAATGCATTGACTGCGTGCTACGTAAGCATGGTTGGTTTGAAAGAGTTTGTCTTTGTCTGTTATCTTCTCCATGGCCTTTATTTAACCTTTGATCATAGACAACTCAATAAGTTAACATTAAAAATTATTAAAAAAATGGCAATACATCAAACAGGAAATTATATTTTTTTGAAGAGGCAACTAATTGAATGAAAGAAAGCCATTTTGAAGAACCTTTTGTTGGTGTTTTGTGAATGTTTTCAATTAATATTTGTAATAAATCATGGCTAAAGAGTGAAAAAGCCTTCAAAATATATCGTTAATTAAACACTCAATCAGATTTGTCACAAAAGTTCTGTGTTGTTTTGTTTTGTGAATGGGCTTTGTGAAGAAATAGGAACCGGAAAAACATAAACCTTATTCTAGCTTTGATAAAAAATAGATAAGAATAAATACATTTAATCTACACGCTGTTACTATAAATAGTACTATTTTATTGTGCCGTTTTGGATATTGAATATTGTCGATAATATTTACATCGCGTGTTTTGTTCGCTACGTAAAATTTAGATCGCGACAAGATGGCGGCTAAAGGATGCCCGCTCCGCCAAAAGTCGCTCGCTAGCCTCGATGTGTCATCGTATGAGAGTGACATGCTGTAACTCGGTGTTTCACAACATAGCCGAAATCGCCGGCTGTTTTCGACGGGGTTCCATTTCATAAAATGGAATTTCAGTCGAGGCGCCAAAATGCGATGGGTGTTGACATAAGTTCAATACCTTACCGTTACTCTGGCGGGTGCACGTAATTACCCAGCGCAGACGAAGATGAACGAACCGGACGACGTTGGCAAAGAAGTGTGGAAGCGATGGATATTAGATGCGATACACAAGATACGGTCACAGAAGCAGAGGCCGAGCGTAGAGAGAATCTGTCACGCAATAAGACAGCACCATAACTACCATGAGGATGTGGTTTCGGAGCAACTGGAGCATGCGGTGCGCGAGGGAGCTGTGCTGAAGGTGTATAACAAGGGGCAGAGTTCGTACAAGGACCCAGGAGGGCTTCAGAGCCGAACGTTGCGCGTCGCCGCTGACGTTGATCTCTCGCGCGCCGTCGCTAAAGCAGTGCGCGAACTCGGTGAGAGAGACGGATCTAACTTAAAATCAATCGAAAGACATTTATACCAAGCGTATCAAGTGAGTGTGGAACCCGAAGTGGACGTAAAGACAGTGTTACGGTCGGCAGCGAAGCGAGCAGTGGCCCGGGGCCTGCTCACTCATCACGCCGGTGCTTACAAGGCCACTACCAGACCTTTGACTTCATCTGCGGAGAAAAATTCGAAGCAAAAGTCAAAGTTGTCATCGGAATCGCCTGATAAGGTAAGAGGCAAAGTAGTTGTAAACAACTTTTATGATATTATGTAAACAGTAACAACAACACAACAACACTAACCTTAACAGTTGTTTTGACAGATGAAAAGTACCAATTTCAGTTGCTAAATTATAAAATGGACTTAAAAACAGAAAAAACCATCTAATCTCTTGTTTGTATCAGAACTGTTATAGGACCTTTAATGTACCTTACTTTTATGAAAATGTTGTGTATATCTCTATTTGTTAAGCACACTGACTTGTCCATCTTTCAAAAAAATGTGCTTTCCGTATTAGCTATAGTGTACTTTACTGTTTGTGTACTCAATAAATAACATTGACCCTTGGCAATGTTATTTAATTATTTATTGTCAAACTCTTGTTTGAGTAGGTATAAAAAGGTGTAACAAAAAATAACAAGTTCTAAAACTAGGATTGAATCCATACCATACAGGGTAGGTTAACTTTAAAACTTATAGTTGCAATACCATAAAGTTAAACTTGGATTTTGTCTAGAAACACCAATTTGTATCCATGTACTTAGGCAGTTACTTGCACTAATATTGTAAAGTGGAAAGATTTGCAACATTTTAGTTGTCTTTCAAAGTCTAGTCACTGGATAGTTATTGTAAAAGGCATAAAACTAGAGTTTAGGAAAATATAAACAAAGTACATATGTAAAAGGAGTTTCATTGAACATAACACATATTCTATAACACATGCTTTGGGGGTCATAGAACTTAAAACTTTTATATTATGTGCATTGCATAGGTATCTTCTATTTCATTAGAATCCAACAAGACCAAATCTGAAAATCGGTGATGGGTTGATTGATCTGAGATAAAATAAAAAAAAACTTTCCTGTTTAAACTTTTAGACTGCCGAAAACACAATTTCATTTCACACCATTTCACCAGTACCACACTGGCGAAATGGGTAGAAAAATGCACAAAACAGGTGTGTTTTTTCCCTGGAATGTGTATACCTACCGTACAGGAGGCTATTTGTTGTTTCGAGCCCAGCAACCAAGTGTTAACATATGCTTTGGGGATCACAGAACAAAAAACTTTATGTGCATATTATAATGTGATATTCTTCATCTCATTAGAATCCAACAAGACCAAATCTGAAAATCTGTGATGAGTTGATTGATACGGAGATAAAAAAAAATCTTACTTGTTTTAAACAATGGCTGATTTTATTGACTTTATTGCAAACATTGAATCCTTGGAATCTACATAGGCTACTTTTTATTCCTTTACAAGATCAAGACTTACATTATGTTTAACCTTGAGTTTCTGATAGTCTATACTTATAAAATTGTTTATCATACTGATTTAATATGCAGCCTTGTACATGTCATGGTCATGGCTGATATTGGTTTTATGGCATAAACATATTTTCTTTATTGTCTTTATCCAGGGAGGAAACAGTTACTATGTTTGTAAAGTTTGTATGGACAAAGAGTAGATAGCCTTTCCCCTCAATAAGTGATTTGTATTTGTGTTTGTCTTAGAACACACTTTTCATAGAATAAAAAGTAAATAGATATAGTCAGGTCCTACACATACTTAATAGAATTAGAACATGCTTCCAATCCGAAAGATCCTTGCCAAATAGTAGGTGTTTTATGAATGAAGGGTTTTATGGCATAAACATATTATTTTCTTTGTTGTCTTTATCCAGGGAGGAAACAGTTGACTATGTTTGTAAAGTTTGTATGGAGAAAGAGTAGATAGCCTTTCCCCTCAATAAGTGATTTGTATTTGTGTTTGTCTTAGAACACACTTTTCATAGAATAAAAAGTAAATAGATATAGTCAGGTCCTACACATACTTAATAGAATTAGAACATGCTTCCAATCCGAAAGATCCTTGCCAAATAGTAGGTGTTTTATGAATGAAGGGTTTTATGGCATAAACATATTATTTTCTTTGTTGTCTTTATCCAGGGAGGAAACAGTTGACTATGTTTGTAAAGTTTGTATGGAGAAAGAGTAGATAGCCTTTCCCCTCAATAAGTGATTTGTATTTGTGTTTGTCTTAGAACACACTTTTCATCATATTTTTCATAGAATAAAAAGTAAATAGATATAGTCAGGTCCTACACATACTTAATAGAATTAGAACATGCTTCCAATCCAAAAGATCCTTGCCAAATAGTAGGTGTTTTATGAATGAAGCAGGTTACAAGTTACGCAAGTTACTAAAACTTGTTAGAATTCATTCATTGTCAGGGTCAATAACCTTAGCCATGACCTTGAATTCGACTGACAATTCGAGCTAAATAACTAGCTAGATTTAGACTGAGAATTCTTGAAATTAAACTCAATTTTCGGTTTTAGTTGTGTGGTGTTTTTTCTTTTAGTATTGTTTCAATGCTCAATGTGTTGAGAATTTAAAAAGTCTCTTCTTCAGGATTGATTGGATTGAAATGAGTTCAATGAAAATGAAACATTGTGAAAACAAGAAAAAGCTGAGAATTCTTATTTTATATTCACTTTGTCCTGTTTTCGTCACTTGGGGTGGGAACTCGCGTGGTCTAGTTCGTTAAGACGCTGGGGGACAGACCCAGAGACGTGAGTTCGAGCCCCGCCGCGAGTGAATTTTTGAAGATATTATATTTTTCCTTTAAAATATTTCTATTAGGTTTGCCCTGTTGTTTCACCCCTGTATGCTTATGTGGTATTTATTGTTTTCTGGGCTTGTTTGTATTTCAAGAAATTTATAATGCTGCAATAGTTTTTTTCAATCAATGTCATGTTTTATTTGAGTTTTTTCCAATATGCTATTCAAAAACTATTTAAGAGGCTTTGTCAACACATCAATTTGAAATGTTTTTAAAATTGAACTATTTATTTACTTATAATGTGTAGTTCTAAAAAAAATAGATTGTTGACAAAAAAAGAACTTATCTCAATAAATATGAACTTTTTAAAGTTTAAAGATATATGATTCACCCTTTTCTGACTAAATTGGTGGTGACACACAGACAGATGGACAGACGGACAATAACATCTAATAAGTAGAGATGGGCCGACTAGGGGTTCTGCCGACTAGCAGACTAGCCGACTAGTCAGTTCCAAAATTGCCGATCATTATAATTCCGAGATATTTGGGTTAATCATGATCACTCGGCGATTGTTGGTATTTTTGGATAAATTTGCACTTCGAAAGCTCTAGCGAAACTTCCAAAAAATGGTTAAAATAAAAATAAAAGTTGGAAAAAATATTTGAATAGTGCTGAGGCATAGTTATGACATTTTAGATGTATGACGTTTAGATGATGTATGTAGGCCAGGCCATGTTTTGTTTACGTGTTTCTGACTACCCACCTTCTATCTGTACTACTAATTCAATATATTGGTTTTATAACATAATTTTTAGTTGACGACTATTTGGCAAAATTTGCCGACTCGTCGGCACCTACCGACTAGTCGGTTGAACTGCCGACTAGTCGGCTTTCCCGACTAGTCTGCTTTCCCGACTAGTCGGCTTTCTCGACTAGTCGGCTCATCTCTACTAATAAGGCTTCCGTTTTTACCTTTTGAGGTCATTTAAATTTGAATATTTGTTCAGCTTGCACTCTTTGACAACACAAAGAACAGGTATGAATCTACACCATACTAACATAGTTAAAAGTAGGTCAACAGTAATTATTGGGTTTGCTGTAATAAATAACCGCTGATCGATGGAAAGAATGTCTTTGTATAACTTTATATTGGTACTTTATTCTACTAGTTTAAGTTTAGTTTTTCTGGACCTTTCCCACACTTAGCCCCACAATTTGCCCACTGTAAGTGATTTATAATGCCCCTAAACTTTACTCCAGCCAATGTGCGCTAATAACATCGCTCTTACGGCTAAGAAAACATCGTGAGGAAACCGACACGTCCTAGGACTCACCACGGTCCAAAGGCATGGGATATTCGCCAATGCGGAGTTGGCCTCCCGTGGAGTCTTACTGCTTAATCCCTCTAAGAAACCACGTACAATGGCCCAATTGTGAGGCTAAGAGTGCCTAGCGAAACTAAACTAACTACTCCAGCCAACTACCTCTCTTTGTCCTGACTGACTGATTAACGCACAGCCTAAAGCGCTGATAGTAGAGAGCTGAAATTTGGAGAGTGTGATAATCATCTATAAGAATGGTTTTTTCAAAATTTCCACAAGATCAAAATAACACTTCAAAATTAATTTCAAAATACTAGTTATTACTAGTATTTTGAAAAAAAAAAGGCCCAAATACTAGCAAATGTAGACTTACAATCTATGGGTACAAGATTAAATAATCATTCGCCAAGTTGTCTTGTGACAACTGAGACAATATAAATGGACATAATTTTATTTTAGTCCAACAATATTAATTTAATGATGTTTGTATGCAGAGTCAAGGAGGTGTGCCGGTGTGCTCGGAGTGCCTGGGGACTGAGACCAAGAATCGTCTTGGGGCATCTGAGTCCCTTATCTGTTGTCACCAGTGCAAGTCTTACGCACATCCCTCCTGTCTCGACATATTAGAATATACCACTCAGAGTATTATCAAGGTAAGTCAATTTGTTTCATTTATTTGCTTAAATATGGTTACAATAGATAGATATTGCAATAGGCATTTTTATATAGTAACAGTGCCCGGGACTTCGTCCGCTATTTTTTTTTAAATAAATAAAATATGTATAAATGAACTATCCAACACTGAAAGAACTTTTCAAATCGGACTAACGGTTCCTGAGATTAGTGCGTTCAAACAAACAAACTCTTCAGCTTTATAATATTGTAAGACTAGCTGTGTCCCGCGGTTTCACCCGCGTAAGTCCCGATCCCGTAGGAATATCGGGATTAAAAGTAGCCTATAGCCTTCCTCAATAAATGGACTATCCAACACTGAAAGAATTTTTCAAATCGGATCAGCGGTTCCAGAGATCAGCGCGTTCAAACAAACAAACAAACTCTTCCGCTTTATAATATTATAGTATAGATTAGTATAGAGGAGCCCCACCAGGCATAAAAGCCATTTTTCATCAAGCCAAGTATTGATAATAAATAGATAATAGAAAAGACGGTCGTAACTAAAAAAAGATAATCAGTGTAGTAACAACAAACGGTCGAAACGAAAACAAAAGAGGGTCGAAACAGAAAATAAAAGACGGTCGACGATGAAAAAAGACGGTCAAAACAAAAAAAAGATGGTAAAAATAAAAAAAAAAACCAGTCAAAACTGAAACAATAAGTTCTAAGTTTCTAAGCTATAAGTTAGTTTTAGATATAAATAAAACAAATATTTAGCAAAAAAAATGACGGTGCTCACATAGAAAATTATGTAATGGTTCCATTATACTAAAGATCTAAACGAAGAGTGGATCTATAGTACGGTACCTTCAGTACCTAGTCGTAAAATGAGACGAAAATGAAATTTTGAAATCTGAAATTTTCAACCGTCTAGCTATTACGGTTCATGAGATACAGCCTGGTGACAGACGGACAGACGGGCGGACAGACAGACAGACAGCGAAGTCTCAGTAATAGGGTTTCGTTTTCACCCTTTGGGTATGGAACCCTAAAACATCTAAATAGGTTGTCAATACACAATAATTAATTTTTTTACGATGTTCATTCTTTAATTTGTCAAATGTCTTTAAACAAATTATTTGTGGTTTTAAACCCAAATATAAGTTAATATAATATACCCCACTATAAGATCTGTCTGTCAAAATTTGTTTCTACTCTGATTATCTTTTTTTCGTTTCGATCGTCTTTTTTTTCCATTTCGATCGTCTTTTAATACCATTTTGATCGTCTTTTGTTTAAATTTTGATCGTCTTTTTTTTCCTTTTGATCGTCTTTTTTTTCCATTTCGATCGTCTTTTTTTTTTTCATTTCGATCGTCTTTTTTTTTTTCATTTCGATCGTCTTTTTATTCCATTTTGATCGTCTTGTTTTCGTAACGATCGTCTTTTGTTTTCGTTTCGATCGTCTTTTGTTTCTACTCCGATCGTCTATTGTTGTATTTAAAAAAAAGGACTTGACCAAATGACACTTTCATCTGCGGTAACTATAGGCTTGACCAAATTACACTTTTTTTGGCTTGACCAAATGTCCACTACATCAACATTTGCACCTGCCAGAACTTGAACCAAACCATAATCAAATAATCAGTCGTCCAAGTGAAGGAAACAATATCAAGTACAAGGTTTGTAAATTAAAAAATATGATTAAACAAACTAAGATCTTAAAATAAAAAGTAAACCATAACTTGACGACGAACTCTTTTGCCATGCATCATTTTGAAGCAGATTTTTAATAATTCTTCTTCTTTTCGTATGTGTGGTGTGGCTCACCTAGAGTTTTTGGGTCGCCCTTAGGCCTCCAACTTGACCTAACGACTGCTATCGGAGATAACAACCGAGACCAACTGCTTAATGTGCCTTTCAAAGCACGGCGGACCTCGAGAAAATGAATTAATTGACTAATTGAGAAAAGTTTGTTTTATTTAACAAAAAAAAATTGTAGAGTATCGTGTGATGTAACCCTTTTAACTATTTATGTATTCTGTGCTTTTACTTTATTCAATGGATCAGTGGAATATGCATATGCATAGTGGAAATTGCAAAGAGGGTTATAGGGCCCCAGAAAAAACATCAAATGTAAAAAATAACATACAGTGCCACCAACTTATCTGTTATGGAATCTATCCAAATTGTAGTTTGGCTGCCCGACTTCAGATTACATAACAGAGTACCTAATTTTTTAGGAGCCGCTTCTATTGTTAGAGGTTCAAACTGGCCAAGTGCGAGTCGGACTCACGCACGAAGGGTTCCGTACTTATCTATACAACAGGTTTTGTATTATTCACAATATTTCGCAATCACTTTTGTTGTATGGGAGCCCACCCTAAGTTCTTGTAGTTCGTTGTAACTTTGATCGATGTCATTTATGACATACTAGCAGCTCCCCGCGGTTTCACCAGCATAAGTCCCGATCCCGTGGGAATATCGGGATCAAAAATAGCCTATAGCCTTCCTCAATAAATGGACTATACAACACCGAAAGAATTTTTCAAATCGGACCAGTGGTTTCTGAGATTAGCGCGTTCAAACAAACAAACTCTTCCGCTTTATAATATTAGTATTAGTATAAATTAAAAAAAACCCCGGCCAAGTGCAAGACTCGCGCACGAAGGTTGTGATAGTGGTACGGAACCCTTCGTGGGCGATTGTCGCACTTAGCTGGCTTTTTTTAAATTTAGGGTTATGTTTTATTATTCGCGCGTATTTTGTAGATTTCTTTTGCGTGTATTTCTTGTAAGTTTGAATAGCGCATTGAGGTAAATTACAGTTTTAAACATGTCAATTCTATAAATGACTGAGGACTGGTTCACATACTGGTAGGTGGGTGTGCCCTTTTTACATATTCCTCTCATTGAGGCTACAAAAAGAAACAGAGTGGTAGCTATTATAACCCAGTTTACATATTAAATACCCAGTAATTATGAGACTCAATTGGCATTTCAAAAGCGGGCCTATTTACAACATTGAAGTCTAATAAGTGTCTTACAAGAAGCCTTGAAGACGACCTGTGTGGCGCAACAGGCGAACGCATTAGGCTGTGGGTTCGATTCCTGCGAGGGACGAGTGTTAATGATGCCTAAATGTATGTTACTGGTTCTAATGTTACTGTATGTAGCTATCAACTTCGGGTAACAAAAAAAATTATATGTTTTCTATAATTTTATCTGGTCGCATTGGGTTTCAAACCTTTTCAATCAAAATTTTGACACTATATTTTCACACCACTATTGTCTGTGGCGGACCATATCCCCCGATAATCCGACTTATTTAAAAAGTGAATTTTGTGGTGCAGCGTCATGTATTAGGGGAGCCTTTTG